>JAIPRN010003380.1:0-21895 GCA_025469175.1 Geopemphigus sp. TES_GeoC_2020 | reverse complement strand
GAGCGCGCGGGTTTTTTTTTTTTTTGGGGGGGGTTACAAATTCGAAGTTCACCCCCCCCATTTTAGGCGCCGCCACCGACGTTCGAGTAGCGGCGAAATGGAACAACAACCGGTGACGGGCGCGGACGAAAATTACGGTAGAGACGCCGCGCGGTACTCGGACGATAATTGCGCGCGACATCTGTCGGCGGATACCCGGCCGGGTAAACGAACGGCTAGAGCGCACCGGCGGTCGCGTTTACGGGCCGAACACGAACGTCGGAAACCGCCGGCCGACTATTTCACGTAAAATCGTCGCGTAAACACGAAAACCCGTCGGTCGCCTACAGTTCCCCGCGCACACTGCCCCCGTAGGCAGCACACCGTTGCACATATCCGCCCGCCGTTTTCGCTCGACGAACCGGTAATACGTAACAATTGGACGAACGCCGTCGTCGTGCCGTGTACGTCCCGAATAACCCTCTGATCGACGATTAACGACAAAACACTTTACGAAATAAAAAGAGCGTCTTCCCCCCTCCCCCTATCCGGGACTGAAACATAGATCGGTAATTTAAATATCGCTCGTATGGCTCGTCGTCGGATTAACAAACCAAAAACAAAAAGGGAGAAAAACAAGCACGCAGCCCCCGCGACCCGTACGACGCGAATCGTGCGCGTGTTGTACGTTTTTCAATTTACGAAAACTGTTTTTTTTTTTTTTAACGCGAAATAGTTCCGTACTATTTGTCGGAAAGTTTCCGTCGCGCGTCCTAACCGTACCACCGAAAACGTTCGTTCCAAACTAACGGACAACCGGCGCCTACGAAGAACGCCACACGCGCGTTCAAATATTTCATAACCGATACGCGTTTGTACACGATCATTACGCGGGGAGCCGGCGTATCCAATACGAAATAAAGTCGGCCGTAAAACCCAACTCGGGAGAAATATATTTTCTTAGCGCTAACAAAGAAATAAAACGCCGCCGCCGCCGCCCCTCGCGCTTATATACACTTGTGAATAAGGCACATTTCTCGAACGTTAGTAAACGTGAAAACATCTACAGGGTGTGTATTTCGAATATCCCGAACGGCCGCGCGTCCTACAATCGATTACGGCGAAACAACGAGAAACGTCGCGCCAAATCGATAGACGACGACGACGATCGTAAACGAAACGTAGCGTTTAAAAAATTTTCGAACGCTACTTTTCGCCGGCAAGGGTGTGTCTCCCTTGGTCCAAATTTTCACCGTGGCTGAGTCAGTCGCCAATACGAAATCGTATCGGCAATTTTCGTTTGATCATTGAGGGGGAATAACGAGCGAAAGAACGTATTCCGATCGAGTTTTACGGTAAAACCGGCCCGTCCGTCCGTACGAAAAACCCGTTTATTGATATTTTACGGTCGGCGTACCCGTTGTATGGCCGAAACGTGGTACCGTTTAAATATCGGCGATGAACGCGATACCCCGGGGAAAAGATGAAAGGCCGATGGCGGGGCGCGGACGACGGCCTGTCGGAAAAATAAAATTTGTCGTTCGGGTGGTTGGGTAAAATGGAACGAGTTACCTACGTATTTTCGCCATGGGGATTTACAGGGAAATCGTATAGGTACTTATCGAATACGCGCAACCGGAAATTACGGAGCGTCGAAACGGAAACGACAGAGGTTCTAGGAAGAGGACGAGGTGTACGAATGATCGCCTCCCCTCACCACGCACGCACGCACGCGCACAATAAAATACGCCCTAGAACGAGTTTTACGTAAATCGGGTTACGCGTGTTCCTCCTGTGTGCTTTGCCGTTACGACGACGGGTTACACGCGATTTAGAACGTTCGCACGACGGGAAAAGTAGACACGATCGTCGAAAGCGTAACACACCGTTGGCGTGTGTCTGTGTGAATCAGTGAAAGTCGACGGAAAACCGTAAACGTAGTCGTGCGAACGATCCGTGTGCGACGTGTCCACCCATTGTCCTCGGCGGTTACGAAGTAATCCCGGTTAGTAATAATAGCGATACTTAACACGCGAACGTATTCCCGAAACGGTTACGCGGTCGAAGAGGGCCGCCGCCGTTGCGCGTTTCGACAGCGGCGGGGAGGCCGGCTCTGGCTCTCCTCGCGCGTCGTCGGTTACGCAACAATTGTACAACATTGTCTCGGACGACGACGACGCCCGCCGCCACCGAAACGCTACACGAACGACGGGCGTAGAACCGCGACAGACATATATATATACCATCGTCGTTTACCGCGAGCAAAGCGTCCGATAACGATTGAGAAAAATCCCGAAAACGCGAAACGAGTAACAATCGTTCGCGTGGAACACGAGGCGGCCGAACGTGCGCGTACGTATTTTTATCGGGTTTTTATTTTTCCATACGGAACGAACGCGACAAAATGTCTCGATCACGCGTAATAATTAACAACTCGTTTTCGTTAACAAAATAAAGCCCCCGGCGTAATTCGCCCGGTACACGTACACTACCGTATTAATTATCACGTTTCGTCCGGTTCGTTCACTGTCCCAACGAGCACCTCCCGAACACCTTCCCAACGTAACCACCGCCTTAGTCGTACCTACCTAAAAGCCAAATAACGTTCGAATGATCGAGCGTATCGACGGCAAATGACGTTACGAATATATATATATATCCTCCGTGCGCGACGATACCGATAAAAAACGTCGATTTTCGATTTAGGAGACGTCAGGAACGTTCGACGAACGAAAGTAACATACTCGTGGAGTACGTGTATTAAAAAATGAATAAAACCAAAACGCCTACGAACGTTTTAATTTCTCTTACGAGATTACGTCGAAAATGTTCGTTACCGCCGTCGTTTCTACGATGCGAATCAAAAAAAAAAAAACTGCCGCTCCCGCGAAACGCTTAAATAGGACGAAACAATAGGCAACACACGATTCCGTCGTCAACGGCACCGGTTGCGCGCGTATCGTTATTATTTTATTTTTTTTGCTCGACGCGATAACGTATTCCGGACGAAATTACGGGTAAGCGTAAAATAACGATCGGCTATTATTTTTCTCCGTCCGAGTCGCGTAAGAAGCGAATTTCTGGTACACAAAACGCGCACGTATTCGACGAGGTATGGATGATGAAAACCGACGTAAAGTATCGCGGGACGTGACGCGCGAATCCCGAAAAGATTGTTTCGGACCATTCCGAAGCGGGGGAGAGCGTGACGAATGGAATTTCGCCGCGATAACGGCGTGGTAAAAAAATATATAACGGCCAGTGGCCGGTCAAGGGAGGGTATCTGCCGAGGTCGTGTCGTATAGAAATGACGACGGACCGTTACTCGTCTACACGGATAAATGACGAATGTAAAAGGGGGCGCGATCGGCCGGAATCGCCGTCGGCTAATTACGGATAATTGGAATGGCGAGTTCGTCCGGCGGAGGGAGCAAAAAAATGGCGAGTAAAAAGACTCGCCGTCGCCCGGCCGCACAGCCAACCGAAACGAAACAACGTGAGGGACGATTACTTGAGTCACCACCACCACCGTTGATGTACCGCGTGTAGTGTCGCACGTTTGAACGTCCGTCGGCTGAGACACGGTTCAAGTTCGGTAACCGTACACGCAGAATCGCGTTTAACGGGAGTCTAACCGTGGGAAGGGGACGGGGCAAGTTGGGACAAATTTTACAGCGCTACGTGGAGGGGGCGAATGTTTAGGAACGAACACGTCAATTTTTTTCGACGCTTACGAGTATTCGCGTTTCGCTATTTCGCGTACGTTTGTTCCCGAACGTGACAACAATTATACGAATAGATAATACGCCGGAAAATACGCCGTAGTTCCGGTGAAAATGGCCGACGACCGGCCCTGTATAGCAATGCCGCGGCACGAACGCGGTCTATTTTCGTATCATCCCGTCGGACGCGTACAATAAGTCGTTCGGTTCGTTTAGGGGCGTTCATTGCGATCGCGTACGTTGCAAATTACGAAATTTCACCGTTCGTTTCGTACACGCAATGTCAACTGTGTCGGCGAGTTGGTTAGTGTTATGTGCGTTCACGTCACGAACCAATTTGCTGGCGAAGTTGCCAATAACATTGTACACACATATAGGCGGACAAAAGTACCTAATTAAACGACGCAGCTTTCGCGAAGGGGGCGCGCGCAATTGACGGGTCTAAATCGCCGGTAGAACCGCTACGAAAAATCCGAAAACTCAATCGCTGGGATAACAATAATAATTTATTTATTAACCCCGCGGCAAACACGCCGCGTCGATTATTCGCTTGTTTTAACGTTGTCCGTAATAAATATTTACGTAAATTATAGACGGTCACGGATTTCATTTCGGAAAATAGTCCGACAGGTGGTACGGACCGTTCGGACGAGCCCATTCGAAATTGAAGTGGACACGGAAGAAGCGATTATACACAGTCCGGTCAACTGCGGGCGTTGTCGAAGAAATATTTCGACGTCACGGTTTCCTTCCGGTAACGATCGTTATCTTCTCCATACTTTTATTCGAAACGTTTGTCCCTACGCCGACAACATTCACGAAAATCGCCACGCGAATATTCCGTCGCATGGTTCCGCCGTCAAATGCGAGCGGACGACAAAGGTCGTTTTCCGTGTCGAACAGTATAGGAAATTATCTACGACCCAAACGAAGTCACCGCGCGCGCCACGTTTAACGTGAAAAATGATCTTCGAAAACGAATCGATCGGTCAGAGTTTGTTGTCCGCCATCAGTTCGCCACCGTGTTAAATCGAGGAATTTTCGCGAACGTAATAAACACCGGTTGGGTTATCGAACGAACATGATTTTTTTTTTCTTTCGTAATATACCGAGCCAGGGGCGAAGTGGCAAGAGTACGTATACCAAATAGACCACGTGGGCGGGCGGCGAAATATATTTTGCCTTTGAGACGGCAGTTGCGCGACCCTACTGTGCACGGCGTCGGGTCGTTGTTAAGGTATATTATATTACGCTACGAAACAACGGTTGTAATACTACGTCGTGTGGAGAGCTAAAAAATTTGCGTTTATTTCCCGCGCTCGGAGAAAGATGTAAATAAGCCGCGCTTACCATATATATATATATATATACACACCACAACCATGACCGTCAAGGTCAACGGGTGATTAATGTTACATTCCGAAAGAAACTAGTCGAAAAAACCGCATAACTCGCGCGCACGTACCGCTCAAGTCGATTATATATAAAACATTTATACGTTTATGTACAACGGAAATGAACGTAATAGTTAAACGTTCCCGATCTCTGCACCTTTATAGGTTCACGGGCGTTTTATTATTTCGACGTTGCCACAAAGGGTCTCCTTTATAACTCATACGGCCGGTTTATAACTGTGGCAGACCGCGCGACGATATTGGCGCGATACAATAAAACGAAGGCGAGTCAGTGTACGGCGGCGTAACTTTTGTACGACGCGGCACTTTTATATTGTACGGTTCCCATTCGGCGCGTCCGAAACATATACGCGTTTTTAATTCGCGGCCCGTAAATCGCAACGCGCGTAAATCAAACGGACGAGACATTCGTAAATTGCTCGAGCGCGCGCGATATTTTGTCAAATTTAAAACGGGCGCTTATTTCTGTCATACGGACGCGCGTATGGTGGTACGTGAGCTCGTTATTTATTTACTCGTTTCACTTTGTTAAACACGCGGCGGCGGAGTATTTATTTTGGACACGACGTTAGCGTAATACGTCGGCCGGATTTATTAGGAGAAGAGAATTAAGTATTTCGTCTTTATTATATAAAAACGACGTGAACGCCCACCGAGAACGTGTCCTATATAATACGTGTGCCCGAAACAACGTACCCCGTACTGTGTCACGCGATGGTAATCGAAAACTTTTGCCCGTCCGTTCCCTTTCGACCCGTAATTCGTGTATACGCGGACGGGAGGTAGGGCGGCAATAATATGTCCCCCAGGAACCGCCGCGTACCTCGCGAAATTTATGTACGACCCGAGACTTAAAAGCTCCGAGTTTAATAAAAGAATAGCCGTTATTTAAACGGCGTCGTGTTTTTCGAATTTCGAAACAGTTCCGAGTGTAAACGCGCCGTTTTTGTATTACACGCGCGCGCACAAGGGCTTCAAAATACTACTCAACCCGAAACGTTTATTATTCTATACACGCGCGAATAGTGTACGTAAAGAATTATAACGCACGAGTATAACGTACTGTCGGTACAACGCTGACGACGTCTCAGAAAATAAAACGCCTAATTTTTCAGATTCACGGCGATCACGTTTATTTGTGCTAGACGTGAATTAACTTCGCGTACGTATCCGCCCCTTACCTCCACCCTATCAAATCACCGACGGGTACACGTGTTATTTGCGTACTATCGAATGTACGCGCGCTCACTGTTGTACAGTAACGCGTACAAGTTACGCCGATGAGTCTCCCGTAAGGAAACCCGAACGTCCGTAGCGGCGTCCGCGAAATTTATCGTGGCAATCGACCGAGGAAACAACGGTCGTTGTTTGTTTGTTCGTCGCCGTCGGTCCGAAAACGGAACGCCTTAGAGCGGACAGAAAACGCGACGGCCGTTCGAAACGGAGCGTGCACGAGAAATTCGATACGAACGCCGGGAAATTGTCGTCGTCGTACTAGCGTACGATTTGTCAAATGTGAAACTATCGGACCGGACGCGGCGTACCGGTGCGCGGTCAAGAACGAAACCAGAGACAATGACCAAATATGACTCCGTGACGTGGTCGCGGTACTCGAACACCGTAACTTGCCGTACGCGTTTCCAGTCTCCTCGCGGCTTATTATTTCCCCTTCCCGCTCGTCGCGTGCATTTAACGGGACGCGCGATACACACATCTGTTCGCGGTCGTTTCTAAATTTAATCTCTGCACCCCCGCGCCCGGACTATTTACGAATCGACGAGAGACGCGCCGATATGATATAATACGGAAAAGAAAAGCGACGTCCGACGCGCGTCAACGGCCCCGATACCGCGACGACGATAACGAGTATAGTTTATCGCGTAGCAACGCGTTTCATTCTAGTATACCGTTTGTTCTTCCGGTTTCGGTTGTGGGGCCCCCGCCGCCTCGCGTACGGTTTCTATTTATTTTTTTTTTCGTTTCGCGTATAATTAGAAGTCCCACACACACAAACGGGTGCACGTCTTGATGGCGAAGAAAGGATCCGGGGATTGGTTGGCTCAAGTCCAAAAATATCGTACTCGCGCGTTTGTGTAATTGCCGCGCTTAAAAACGCTCCCGTCCCGACGACAATATTTACGGCACAATAGTAAAACGGACGTTGTTCGCTTCGTTTTTTTCGAAAACTCGTCGAGCGCCCGCCACGCGATTTTATTTCCTTTTCCTTTTCGGCGCCCGTCGTCGAGTAGTGACAACGAAATAAGCCCCCCCACCACCACCACCACCGACAAACGGCTTGGGCGCGAGTTCGGCCGTTATTTTCGGACGTTAGGAACAACAGATTCGGGTCTTTTCGTTATTAACGTGTCGCACTGTTTCAACGTTAACCAACGTTATTGCCTTTCTTCTTGTCGCTACAATCGGTTCGCGCGTTTTCCGCCCGGAACCGAACCACCGTGTACGAATATTGTTCACAACGCGCGGTGCTGTTGCGGGGCAGCGGCGTACTAACGGTGAGGGGAGAGGGTTCGAGGATAACCAACCCTCCCACGAAAATTCAGGTCCAAGTACGCCACTGGTTATAGGTGTTTATATCGTCTTCAGGCGACCGTGTTCGGCCGTTATTCTTGTAAAAATGACGCGTTTAAACCGTAACGGCGACGCAACAACGTAACGATACCGAGAGGCCGTACGAGAAACGCGCGAATTTAAATTAGGTCGAGTGGTTTTCGTTCTCGAGTGGGATGTGGTGGTCGGCCGACATTAAGTCGAAAAATACAGTTCGGCGTTCGCGTAATTACCGGCAAGACAATTCGTCGTACGAAAAATATATCGTATTATTATAATACGCGCGTAGAATACGTCGTGGGAAACGAAATACTTACACCTACCGCGGCGCGTACCTATTCGCTTTATTGTTTTGACACAGTTTACGTAACGCGATGTTCTTACTAACCGCGCAATCGGAGACATTGTTATTACAATTTCCCGGCGAATTCGTTCGTGTTTCACTACGGTTGTTCGTCAATCGTGTGGAAATTCGATCGTTTATATTTAACGCGCTCGCGTAACGGCGTCACACAAACACCCGCGTATTTATCGCGATCGGACCGCTGCTCGGCTACTTCGCCGCCGGTGGTTTCGACGGCGTTATTAATATTTTCGTTGTACGCGATTTGGTCGACGGTAATCTCGTTCGGTCACCCGGGTGGACAATATTACTCGTTCCGAAAATAAATACTCTACGGCTAATTTTATACAACTTTGACCTATATTTAGCAAACACAAAATCGAAGCCGTCCGGCGGACGCGTTTTGAACACGGTCCCGATTTCGTCGCCGCGGACCGTAACAACGTAAATTCATAACGAAACGCGAATTTCGGGCGATACGATGCGGTACTCGCGTCACCTCGTCGTTTTGAAAATATCGCGATTTTGCCGTTTTAAATATACATACGCGACGAAACAAAACGCTTTCTCGACAGAAAGAAAATCACAAAACGCATAATTATCGTAACTATCGATTTCGGGCTATCGAGATTTCTAAATCCGCCGTATATTATTTCCTGTTGGTTCCGTTCGTCATCGTATTCGTTTTCAATTATCCCCGTCTGGTCAATACGACGGCGGCTGCGCAATCCGGAAAATCGAAACCGGTTACGATATTGTGACAAACGTTAGATAAACCGTAAACTTCGGTTCGATCGTAAATTACCGACAAATATCGGTTCGTAATCAATTATATTTATTAAAAGCGTACGACGTTACGTTCCGCGTTATTTGGTTTAAATACGTTTTCGGCGTTCAAATCGGACGACGGTAAATCGATCACTAATAATCGAAAAATACGCGAACGTTCGTATTCTAATGTTCAACGCGCGGCGAAATATTGTTTAACCTAAAACCGAAGGAAATAGCTCGTTGTTATCGCCGATTTAAGTATAAATAAATACGAACGAACAAATACGACCGAGATGTTAACGACGAACGATAAATACAAACAAAAGTGTATTGGTAGGTACGTATTTTAAAGACCAATTTATAATTATTATTTCGTTTAATCGAAGGAAATACATTATACCTAGCAGCGTATATATTGTATACGTTATAACGGCCTACGATTATTCTATTCGGCGTTAAACGTGTACCCGAAGCCTAATTGAACAGAGTAGTTTTAATTTGGCGCTTAATCGTTGATAAATTATCGATTAAATTCGTCGGCGGTAAAATGTAACGGCGTTTCGTTTTAAACGAACGACGCGAAAAATAAATAACGAAAACCGACTTTTTACGAGTTACGGTTTTATGAATAACAAAATTATTCCGTCAGCTCAACGCGTGTAGTACATCCGAATAAACAATTTTAATTCAGTCCCCGCGTAATAAACACATACGGTGACGGGAATATTTATCGAAATCCTATAACACGCGTGTATACAAATTATTTTACGAGCGTATATTTGGAATTATTCGCGACAAAAGTAGTTACGCGTGTGACGATAGAAATCAATTTCGACGTTAAAAACAACTACGCACTTCACGAAATTACAATCGCTAATTAATTATTACGACGACTAAAGAACAGTATTATTATTTATTAGATATATATATATATTATATCCACGTTCGTTAGACGTAAGATATTCCGCTAAAAAATGATGCATCTCGTAAGTTGTTAGTGCTATCTATCATGTATTGGGTGGTATATGTTCATAAATAATATAACAAACAACGACGTTACGTTAAAAATCTAAATACGTAGTTTCTTAAATTTTACGGCGACTAATGACGTGTGTGTATATATAAACACCTTTTTTGTGCGCAGAACGAATTATATATATATATATACATAAGTGGTACGGATCTTAAATTTTTTTAATTAATAACCGCTCGTAATTTATTATAATTATCGTTAAAGTAGATAAATTCGTTACATATTAATTAACTAGTTATAATCTACAAACATATATTTCGTTAATACTATTTTTTATACGTAACGTTCTCATTTTAAAACCAGTTATAATTTTGTAGGTTATTAAAGGAACGCGTAACGAGGGCAAGTCGTCGATGTATTTGTGTTTGTTTTTTTGTTTTCGTCAAAACACGACGGGTACTGACAAATAACGTATTCGTAACTTTCGATCGGGCAAAATAGATTGTTCGAATCGTACGTAATTTAAGAAAAATGAAAGGAAAGACCGCGGCCCGAAAATAGCAGGGCTAAGTTCACATTTTGGACTTCCGGCGAATTATTAACGGAACCGTTAACGAAATAATCTAAAATTACTCGGAAAACCGGTACACGGTATGAGGAAACAACTGAAATCGCCGACGCGCCCAAATATGTTCGTTCAGTCGGAGGTTAGTTTTTTTTCGGAAAGGTCTTCGTAGACGGTAACCAAACACGCTCGCGCACGCCGTCCCAGTAGGTTCGTGACTCATAAATACGGCCCTCCGTGGTTAATTTTACTTCTTCGCCGACGCTAGTAATATTCCGCAGCTACGGTCGACAAACAAACGCGTCTTTCGAATTGTTTTTCTTTCGGGTGTTTTCGATCGTACAAGTCATTACGTAATTAAGTCCCGTTTATTTCGGGGATCCGAAAGTCGGCCACCTGTTTTGGTGCGTCCGGTTAACGAATGTCGTCGAAACGCGTATAAAAGGGGTCGCGTAAAAATGAAAACGTGAACGAACGGCGGGAAAAAACTTTACCAAAAACGCTAACGTGCATTATTTGTGGGACGAATTATTCTCGAACAATAAACGCCCGTATATTCGTGGCCGCCGTCTACCGGTGGTCGGCTTCATAGACGGTCGGGGAGTAAAACGCCTGTGAAATTGGCGGACGACGTATTGTCGCGTCGGTATATTATGTCCTCGTGTAGGGGAGGGCGACGAATACTCGGGGAAATGAATTTGGACAGTATCAAGCAATACTTAACCACCGCGTCGACGAATGCACGAACATTATCGATTCGTGCGCGCGAACCACCGGGCGCCTATTATACCATTATCGGGCAATTTAGATAAAAATTTGTGTTTTTCAAAACGAAAGCGTACAACGTCTACAATGTAATATACGCCGCTCGTCATTGAATATATTTCCTACGCTCGTGTTGTACATTGCGTACTTTCAAGTGATCCGCCACTCGTTCCAATAAACACGGGCAACGCGCGAGCGCAACTGTTAACGTCGAATACAGTGGGCGGCGTATTCGTAAACAAATTGCCGGAGAGTGGGGTGGTTAATGTAATAATAATAACGAACTAATTGTACGAATCAATATCGAACATTTCAAAATAAACTTCCGTCCGTTCTTTTAAATAATAAAATAAAACTCGTGTTTTTTAAGATAATAAATTATATTATTAAACTTCGGTTTCCCTTCGCCAATTCATCAATAGCCCGTAATTTCGACTTTAGTAATTGAAAAACGCCAACATTATCGCGCGCATACGGGCTATAAATATACCGTTTGCAATCGATGTAAACGAACAAATATTTCGACGCGTAATAATGGGACGACGCTTATATTTTTCGTTCCAATTAATGCAATCGACAAGCGGCGAAATAATACTGACGCGAATGTAAATTTGTGATCTCGAAGGAAAATTCTCCGCGTGGAAGACGAAAATACCCTTCCTATACGACGCCGTCCAATAAATACGCCTCACCGATCGAATAGATGGATACGCAAATGGACGAACCGCGTAATAAAAAGTAATTAAAAAAACGCGTTCGGTACTACGACGACGACGACGACGACTGACGTACGTTCTTCTCGTTGCGCGGGATAAACAATAAACGATACGACGACGAATCGGAGAAACAAAACACGTCCGTGTCGATAAGACGCCGTCGACATGTTGAACGAAAATAAAAAAAATAACGTTCAAACCGACGACGACCCATTACAATTTATAATACTGGCGCGTTTGCATAAACGTCGAACAGATGCCGAGGATTTATTATTATTCTCCCGCGTACAGCAGCGGCGGGAACCGACGACGTCTGTATAAATTCGAGTCGTGAGTGTCCCGCGCTGCCGCTCACAAGAACTCGTGTTATTAGTGGCGCGGGTGGTGACTCACGCGGCAACCTATTTCGGAGTACGATGATAACGATAACGCGCCCGCACACGCACGTAAACACGTGCGGCGCTACTCATTTTGTAATCGATAGTTAGTAACGTAGGTACCTGTAAAACGTACGCCAGCGGGAGATTATTATTTTAACCGTTCAACGCTCGTAGGGGTTAATACGACTCTCGGTTTCTACGGTGCACGTTTCTGTTTGTCGTTTCCAACTTACGAATATAGCCGCTCTCCCCCTCCCAGTGGTGTGTGCGCCTTCGTGCGCGTCTCGCGAACGATTCGAATTTCGACGCTGCGCCATTCTCGTATTACAACACACCACCGTCACGTGTTTTCTTTGTACGTCAAAAGACGAACGACGGTCGTACACCGAGCGCGCGCGCGCGCGCGCGTGTGGCAGAGAGTGTACAATGACACAATGGAACAACTAACGAGCGAACCGTACGTTATTCGAGTAATACGGTATTAATACGTCGATTAAACGTATTTAGTAATAATAGTGACTTGGGGGGACGTTCACCGAACGCGCGAGTCGTTAACTGCGTACTACTAAAAATCGTAGTTTGATACGAAATACGCGATAAACCGTGTAAAAAAAATACCCGACTAGATTTACGCGCGCGCCGTGTGCTCGCGACGTGCGTCGGCCGCGCAATTATTTCCCGTTTAATCAATTCGGAACGACGTCCCGGTAAAACGAATAGAATTTACAACAACCGTTTTACTATTACAACCATTTCCCATAAAAAATCTGTATAAACGCGTGTGTGCGGTGTCACGTTTACACGACGACTATTTTAATACGCCCATTAATATTACGATTAATAACGATAGCGGCGTTCGGTTCCACCAACGGCTGGAAGACGCGCGGCTATTATTCCCGATCCCGTGCGCGCGTTAATTACAACAATTGGGAATACCGTTCAGAATAAAACGTGTTTAACGTTGTAGCCCGTACTTGCCGCGCCAAATTACAAAAAACACAAATATTACACGGACAGCAGGTATTGACGAACAACGACGGCGCGCGCGTATTAGCGACGTCACGTACTCGTCGTGTTCGCTCGCTCGGTTGGGGAGGAGTCCGTGTTATATTTGTTCGAGGAAAATAAACGCGCGCGGGCGACGAAAACCCGCCGAACGGGATATTTTGAAAATAACGTCTACCGATAGCGGGCCGTTCGCGTTTGTTCCGCCGAGGCGCGTCATCGTTTGTTGTCCGGCCGGCAAAATGATCGCGCCAAAGCGACCTGTGCGGCGGGGCAGACGACGGCGACCACAAGTTATAATCGAGCGGGCGACTCCGAATCGTTTTCGACGAGTGCCGGATTCGATTTTCGTATAATTCCTTTACGCCGTTATCCTATTGTAAACGTGTTAACAAATGTGTACAACGAAACCGGGATAACTGGAATCTCAAGGTATTTATCGTTTTTTCTCACTTTTAGACAGATTTTACCCAATTACCCCAACGGACAGGTTCCAAATGACAGTTGTCCAATTGACAGGGGTCCCCCCCCTCTCCAATTAAGAGAGATCGAAACGAATCTTTTTGCGCGAAGTAAACGTTTTCGATAATAACGCGTATTTTACGTAGGCGATAGTATTCTCTTTATACGTTTAAACGATAAAAAAGTTTAAGCACTTCTTGCCGTAACGTGTACATCGACGTTATACATCTAATCAAATATACCCGAATTACCAATATTTAAAACGTTTCAAAATGCGTGCGTAAAGACTACAATATTATTCCTTCGTATTATAGCGAGCGAACGTATAGTGTTTTTAATTAATTTACGTATACGCGTATGTATTCAAACGATCAACGACGCGTGTATTAATCGTGATTTATATATTTGTTCGTTAATCTTCGGACCAATATTGAAAACGACGAATTACAATAATAATTGTCTTACTTATACGGGCCATAAAGCTAAATTGTTCCAGTTACGGAGGAAACGTGGAAAACATTTAAAAAAACGAAATCGGAAATAAAGAGGTTTAATTATTCCCCAGTAATAGAGGTATTTCGACGGAAGTGCCGGGAGACCTCGATGTGAATGTAAATAGTAGAGATTTTTTCATTTATCCGGGATCCATTTAATTAGATTTCACGGTATTGATATATATATATAACCGACGAATCGTACAATTTTTTTCGTCGCCCGTCAATGTACGATTTAAGCACCCGAATTGTCGTTACAATACTGACGTGACGATTTCTGTGTCCGCCTTTCGTGTCCCGACTTGTAGTAATTATATTATTCGCTCGCGTGGATATCGAACTTACGGATTTTGCGTTTGATGGATTTTTTTTTGGGGGGGGGAGAGGACACGTCATTTTTGTACATAAATCCAGGATATACGACGGCAATGTAAGACACATACGGAAATAAATCGAAAAACTCTAGTCACGTACAATTAAATAAGTATTCGTTCCACGTATATATATATATATATATATAATATACGTACGAATATGTTACAACACCTGATACGATAATTCGGAAACTTGCGATTACGTGTCGATCGTCCTACATATTACTTGGACTGAGAATATCACACACCGTACCTCGATTAACCGGACTTGCACAGAAACCATTTTGTCCGTACACGACTAGCCATATATTTTTGACGTAAACGCGCGCGGGCCTCGCATTATACGGAGATAACGCGTAATATCGAAGTGGGAGTAAGAGCTGGCGTTGAATTATTTTTGGGTAAGTAAATAAGGGGTGGGACGAACTTTGGGTACGACGTATATATATATATATTAACCCGTTTCCGTACGCGACAACACGACGGGTGGTGGTAGTAATTCCCAGGTAGTAGTGAATTCGTAACTGTAAGAACCGTTTGTGTAGGAAAAAACGGAATATACGCCCTACGTATTTCTTTTCTTACGTTACAAAGAACAAACGAACTTACACGATCCGTTTTTTGTTTACGTTTCATTTATTTAGTTGATAAGCGCGAAGGACACACGGCACGAACACGTTGGGTAAAACATTCGTTGCGCGTACGATAAATAACAATTTCAAAATAAATTTCGCTAAATATATACGTACAACGGTTTTCCCCGTTGAAAAACTATAGTCATTATCGAACCAAAACCGTTCTACGAAATATTCGAAAACGAAAGTCCAACGCGTAAATAACGGAACGCGCACAATTTCGGACATGATAACTGGCCATTTCATAGCCTATGAAATCGATCGGCGGCGCTACAGCGCCATTTTATAGAATTCTATTTTCCTCTCTTTCGCGTTCTCTAAAAAACTAGACGGGATCGGCCAAGGGTGGACAGTTATCGCCAGCCACGTTATCCAATCACCCGTATATCGGGGCCCGTACACAACAAACCAGCCGCCGCCGCGTCATGTCCCTCTTTTTCCCGTCGGCTTTTTTCGGCCTTCCACTACCTTCCGTCCCCAATTCCTTAATCGTTCCCTGTCCCTTTTCACCTTGGAACGTATCCCTAACAATTTCTTGGATCTATTCTTTCGCGTTTCGTCAGCTATTTGAAGGTATTCCAAACGTGTACTACCACTTACGGACGCGTATCCTCTACAAAACCGACCCGCTCGACATCCTTCCGTTATATGTACGGACCCCATTCCCAATATACTCGAGTCCCTCAACTTCACCCGTATCGTCAACACGCGTCTAATCTATCTAAATCGGCCGCCTTTCCCTCCCGGTCGGCGGTTTCTCGTCCGCTGCTCGCTCACTTACACCGAAATCGCACTCGGCGTATTATTGTTCGCTATATTTGAAAATGACAAACGACGCAAGTACACGGACGCCTCCCCCCTCTTCTTATACGACGATTACTGTGGCGCGCGCGCGCACGCGTAAAACTACGTCGCGTTACGCGGCGGTAGTTTTATTGGACGGTCGAGAATTTCGGATCGACGACGCTAGTCCGTAAACGGCGCGCCGTGCCGCCGAACAATCGGCCCACCGACAACATTATTAGACGGGTTCTCCTAAAAATGTGCCCCTCGAACACTCCTCCTTGTTCAACCACGGCGTTTGTCACGTCGTACCGTACGCGCGCACGCCACGTCCTCCTCCGACGCGGCTCTAATTATAACGCGGTACGCGCCTATTGTCGGTCGGTCCGTCCTCGCCCTTCCACACACACACACACACACACACACACACCAGCTTCGGCGCCGACACCGAACGAAACTGAAAAACCTTGAGGATACGGCCGTATATGGAACGATAATCGAGAGTCTCGAGTTCACTACTTTTTGGTCGAACTGTATGTATGTATGTACATATATATTTTACAATACGTTCGGATTTCTACCGGGCGGTGTACTCGCCAAAGAAATTTACGTTTCCCTCATATTCGCTTATAAAACGGGACGACGAGAGACTCGTTTCCAGCGAAAACACGACGTTGCCGCTACCACCGTACGATTAAATAAGATATTTCGATAATCGTTCGCGTATTATATTTGTAAACAATTATGGTAACGTACGAAACTGTGATCAAAATGAAAACCGGATATGTTTTCGAATTTTATTTTTGACATAGTTACCTTGTAGATGACCGCGAATAAAGCGAAAATCAAACGAAAACTTTTCGTCGACGAAAAACGTTTTTTCCGGTCATTGATTTCGTGGTTCCGTTGTAGTGGCGAATTGTAAACGGGAAGGGGGGGGGTGGACATTTTTGAAAACATAGTTGCACGTATTGATTAAGTTTTCGGCGTACTTTTCTTTTTTACGAATTTGTGTCGCGTCATTTACTTAGCTTATCGAACAAGCGCTCCTAAATTCGTTCGGAAAATAACAAAAAAAAAACCCCGAAAAAACCCATAGGCCGTTCAAGACCCCTTCCACCCACGTCAACGTATACCATACATACCTACGTACGTACGAACGTCGTCTCGGTCGGATTAGATTTTTCATTCCCCACCCCTCCCCCCCGGATAAACGCCGCTGGTGACGACGCGATCACGTCGCGACAAACGCGATTATTTACGTAACCGAAAGAGGATGAAAATAAAACGGAAACCGCCGTGGCGACACACACGTAACCGTAGCGTGCAGCATCTGCCGCCGGTCGTTCCGCGCGCGCGCGCCATCATCTGTTCGAAGAATGGATACGCCTAGATACATTGTGTCGTCGCGTTATTATTATAATTGTTAACACCATTATTGTAGTACACGCACTTTAAGCTAACTGCTCGCGGGCAGTATTTTTTTTTTTTTTTTAAAGGTCACGGACCTAACCACGATACCATATTGTTTTACGATATATACGCGTGCATATATCTACGTACGTAACGTCACGTATACGGGCGCAGTATCTGAAAACCAACGCCGTGAACTACCGCTTCGCCATATCGGCATCCCACTTCTACTCGAAACCCAACGACCCCACCACCCTCGCCGACACCGCCGCCGTCGGTCAATCGTCGTATCGCGGTCGTCGAGTATTCTCCCGTCTATAATGAATCACACCTGTTTTACGTGTACGGCCTATAGTCGTCGTCGTCGTTATAATAGCTGTTGGCGGGTTCCAAAAAAAAACAAACAAACAATAGGTTATATCAACGAATACACACGGTCGTCGCTACTATCGACCGCGGATATACGTATAAAAGCAAAAAAAAACCCGATTGTGTCCTCTAAACACGAGCGAACCGAGTTCAAAGCTATCGTAATATGTGTATATATAAAAACGTAATTTTTTTCAAAAATAAAAAGTACGAAAACCCCCGAAACGCCTATGCCCGACATCCTTCGAAGAGAAATTCGAGACGAAAATGAACGCCGATAATTATTGCGGAATATCCTGGCGGGTGTACGTGTGTCGTTGGCGTTTCCTACGGGAATAATACCGGTGTCCCGTTGTCTACCAAATACGAACGTTTACAATTTTACACGCGTCTAGAAACGAAAATTATCGCGACCGGAGTGAAAATCGGCGTAGTTTTGTTGCGGATCATATGGCCGTCTAAACACGTTTGGCCTAATCGCCTTTATAAGCGCTTAAATTGCGGACAATTCGTTCAATAATAATGTTCGTACGAAAAAGCGGAGAGAATAAATGCGCGAATAACGCACGCACGAACCGTATACATTACGCGCCGTCCGTCGCGTAAATAATAATAACTATCGGTTATGTCGCTAAACGGCTAAATTGCAATACGTTCGTGTCGCTTTAAACACACCGGATGTTCGTAACCGCGGGGCGTTTTTCAAAACTTTTCGAAAACGAACGGAAAGAAGCGAGTATATAGCGCGATTAGAAATAATTATAAAACGAGAAACTAGATCCTACACGCCCGTCGTGGTTCTTAATCGTTGGCGCGCAAAATTGTCGGTTATTTTTAGCGACCAGTTTCCGGAATAATTGCGTTGGAAACCGTACGAACAAATACGAACGTTTTCAAAACGTATAGCTCGGCAGGAGAAAGTCGTGTGGAAAATACTCGCGGCTCGTGTGTAATCCGCAACGACGTTTCGCCGCCGGTTCGTTTAGTAGTAGTAGTAGTAGTAGTAGTAGTAGTAGTAATAGTTTCTGAAGTCAAAAATTACAGCCCAGACAAATTAAAATCGACAAATTGCGCCTTAACAACCGTCGTCGATTCCATACACGACGGGTTCGTCACGAGACGCTGCGTTTGACCCACATCACAAAACGTACGCGCAACGGCAATAAAATTATCGTCGATTCATTTCCCCGGTACGTTCGGACGATATTATTTATAGTTTCCGACGACGAAAAATATGCCTACGGAAACCGCGGGTTTCGTTGCGCGCGCTCGGAACACACACGAATTTTCGCGTTCATCCGGCGAGACGACGGCGGTGGAACTATCGCTTTTAAACTTTCGAAAGTTTCTTAAAGATATTCGCGAGGAACGACAAAAAAGATTACCGTTATTATCGTTTTTCGATACGATGGAAATGTAATTCTATTGCAAACCGGAATATATTATACGACGAAGTTTCCGGATAATATTCGGACAAAAGATGTTTCGGACATAACGCAAAGCGCCGCGCTAAACGATACACGTATAGTTTTTAAATTACTATTAATAGACAGTTTTAACCTAAATTAAAAGTCGAGAAATATTTGTGGAACAAGTAACGCGTATTAATTACCCCGACACGGACTATATACATCGCTCGTAATTTTTTTAAGCGGACGTCGCCTAACTTTTGAAGTCCGAATAATAAAACCGTTCGACTAAAAATAAACGCGTACCGCCGATACACCGTCGTCGAAACGATAAAATTCGAGTCGATAAACGGAACACTCGGGTGTCGTAGAAATGTTTTGTGTCACAACACGCGCGCGGCGGGGGGGGGACCAAACCGTGTTTGCCGTAATTTGTGTGTACGTCGCCAGCCAATTTCGGGTCACATATCGCGGTGCCGAGTCGGTAGTTGAAACGTACAGTATTACTACTACTACTACTACTACCACACGTACGTGCACGCGTCAGGCGAACTTCGATTTACGGGAATGGCGACGAAACGGAGACGAGGAACAAATGGAATTTTCCAACGATCCCCGTTCGGCGACGACGAGCCCGTATCGTACATAACAATACGTAATCGGATGGAGTCCCCTCGCGGACGTTCCCGGTCGGTTGATGGGCGTATCGCGCTCTTATCGTAGCTTTTCATTTCCGTTCCGATACGACGGGGCCGGAAACAAAACCCTTTTGTACCGCGCGTAATATTATGACAGTAACCGCGATAATACCGGCGCGCGCGTATTGATGGACAAATGACGGACAGGTTAGAAGACGCCGCCAAATTGAAAAGTAAAAGGCGGGCGAACCGGTCACGTGCGGAGGGCACACGGAATAATCGAGCGAAATATCGCTCGCGAAGGGTCCAAGGGTTAGGTTACTCGTCGACGTTGGTGGACAGGGCGGAGAAAGACGAAACGAGGAACCCGGGCGCCGGGTAACCGTTGTCAGGGATAGACGGTGAGAAGTTGATGGTGGTCGGCACGAAGGGACACCGTGAACGGCCTGTTCGAAAGCCACGAACGTGACGAATAGGCGTGGCTCGTACACCGCGCGGACGTTATATTACGCCCGGAATTTTATCGGTCGTGCGTCGTCCGTTTTCGGTTCGAGGCGTATATAACCATCACGGTACAATTATCGGCGGCACATACGCGCTCTGATTGTGCCGGGTAACCTCGAAAATGGGTCCGTTTGGAAAAACGAAAGCCGCGATTTACGAACGGACCCGGCGCAGTCGACCGTGTTTTGTGGAACAACACCGGACGTCGATAACGACGAGTATATGGACCGAATGGGAGGGGTAGGGTTGGTTCAACAATCTCGGCGAAGAGACGTCGAGCGAACAGGACGCGACGCACGAATTAGTCGGCGCGCGTTGATCATTCAGTTTACATCGGGGACGGGGAGGGGGGTCGCCCTTCGTTACCTTGGCCGACGTCCACGTCGAAATCGTCCCGGGTGCCTTTCAGGCACGACTGGAAACCCTTGCTGAACCTCCGGGTAATGGTGCCGGTGCTGTGGGCAGGACTGACGGGCGGTGGCGGCTGCACGTCCGGCAGATCGTTCATGGCGGACAACATGGCCCGGCGACGTTTTTCGTTTTTTAATCGAACGCGGCGCCGAACATCCCAAACACTTTTAACGAGACCGTTTACAAAGGAACCGAACGAATTATACGGAACGATAACCGTACACGGACGGGAACGAAACGCGTAGTACGACGAACGAACGTGCAGATCGGCCGCCGAATGAATACTGACAGGCGACGAACGCCTCGGTCGTCGATGCGACGCTCGCTCCGTAGCCGCCGACGATACACACGCGCGCGCGCACACACACTACGCGGCGTGTTCGTGTACACTGTACTCGGAATTATGTTCGTCCGTCGACGTTCACGTACCGCCATAGTTAAAATAATTAACTAACGTCGACTTATTCCAAAAAAGATTCAATGCCGTGTAGAGGGAACGTAAATCCTACTCGGATTCGGGCGTGTACCCACAGGCGGTTGTTAAATCTAACCTAACGACGACTTTCCGGTACATAACCGGGACGAACGAACGACAAATCGCGGCGGCGTTTTACTTTCGAATAAAACGTTTATTTTCACCATCCCCGCCCCGAGGCGAGGTGACGAATGTATCGTTCGGTTTTCGGAAGGACGCGAAATAATATTTATCGGCGACAACATTTTCCCGGATCGCGCGCTCGCTGCTTGCAACGCGGTAACGGTGGAGCGTATTTACACGGCCGAAATGATATAAACGTTTTCGTCGTCCGTCCGAAGAACAAACGCGATTTTCGTTTTTTACCGTTCCTCCACGCCAAGTCTTTTATGGCGCACGAACGAACGACGACGAACACGCCCGGTGACCATAAATGTTGCGGCCGAATATTAACTCCAAAAGTTTTCGTATCGTACGCGCGGCGTAAATTATCGTCACGATGCGTACACACGTACGTGTTCGACGGAAAAAATAACCTTCAACAGTGTGCAGATTTAAATATATATATACGTGTGTGTGTGTGTGTGTGTGTGTGTGTGTGTGTGGGAGAATCGCGCAAAGTTGAAAAAAGATTCGTACACGCGTGAAATAAAAACCGCGCGTGTTGAAACGAGAAATTGAGTTATTATCGTTATTAAAAGTCGTAACGTCTTTCAAAACGGTATA
>JAIPRN010003379.1:0-21897 GCA_025469175.1 Geopemphigus sp. TES_GeoC_2020 | reverse complement strand
AACATTATGAACAAACAATACGAAGTACCAAGAAATCCTTGGTAATTTTCGATAGTGCCTCGTCTCAGAAAATCTAGTTAGTGTGATATTTGCAGAGCATCGAGTGTATGGTGTTTGTCAGAGCATTGGTCAGACCTTCCGTATTAGACATAATTAATTCTGTTTCGCGGTGAATGTTTGATAAATATAGTGTACGTTAATTCGGCTATTCGTTGTTTATTTTCTTTACGTAATTTTTGTTGTGGAGACGTCCATATAACACGGCGAATAAAACCATTCCGGGAATACGAAAGGGACGATAATGTCACTGGCGCGGCGACGAACGCCGGTTTTATAATATCGTGTGTCTGACAGAAAACTGGAACGAAACGCGACTATATATCTTCATTAATTTCCGAACGAATTAAAAAAACACCGTACGCGGAATATTCGGGACTCGGTGTATTCGAAACTTTTTTTTAGACTCCGTCCGGCCTATTCTATTCGCGAGAGTGTTAAATTCGCGAACGGTTGTTTCGAAAGCGACACAATGGCCACCTCGTTATCACTAACACGTTTATTACACGATAAATAAATACTACTAAACGACGTATTGTTAAAACGAATTTCCATTACGATGTAAAAAGATAATTTGTTCGCCGACCCATTATCTTTAGGTGTATAGACGAAACGCGCGTCGGCGATTTGTACGTCGCAAATATAACGCGCGCGTGTGTGTGTATGGTGGAGGAGTGGCAGTTTCGTCGAATCGTTCAGTGGACGACACTTGTACGAACGCGACAACGTTAGTGAAGCGAAAGGAAAAAGTTCTTACCTATTTTGTTTCGCGGAAATGTAATAATAGGCCGCGGAACGGGCGAATAATACTTTTCGTATACGTCTTTGTCGATCGTAAATAAACAACAAAACGCAATAATAACTTACGTACACGTTTATAATGTACCGTCTAGATACCAATCCGTCTTACTTAACGTGTTGTCGGTACACGAAACTACACGCGGTACGTACACGATATTTATTTATTTTCGAAAATTGACAACGATCCGCGTACTATTTGGTCGGTGTACTCATTGCGTTCGTATTTATTCCGATTCGTTTAAAATAATACGGACGTCGTACAATAGGGTTACGTCGAATAACGACGAACGCGGTATAAACGGCGTTAAAAAAAATACGAAACTTTTCGTCGAGAAGAGCTCAATTAGTGCCGAATAATACGGCCGCGAATAAATATATAAAAGAAAGGCCCCGGACGGTTCAAGTAGAGCAGGGGGCGAATCACGGGTTCGGATGCATCATTAGAGCGAAAAAACCTGAACGTTCAAAAGTTACGAAAACGTTTCTCGTTTCGAAATACGCGTCCGAAAAACTGCTCCGAGCTTGGTTCGCCGTTATTATTGGCGCTATTATAACGGTTTTATATATACATATACGTATTTCCGATGTATAATATTTCGAAGCGCGTTTTCTATTAAGTTTGCCTTCTAAATACTTAAAATTACGCGCGTCGTGCGACGGGAAACGAAAAATATTAATATCGTCGTTATTAAATTACCGTTCCCGGGCTCGAGAATGAACAGATTCCTATCATTTTTGGAATACGAGCAATTAAAGCGACATATCGTTTTACGGCCGCGCTCTCGTTATATAAAGCGGCACGGGCGTTTTCGGTTCGTTTTAATTTAATTTCGCCGTCGGGTAATGGCTTTACCCGGTAGACGGGACGCGGATACGTCGTCGGACGAACGCATTAACGGCGACGCGACGAAACAACGGCCGAACGGCCCGGGAATCCGTCCGAACGTTTTTCGGATAATCCGAAATGTCCCGTCCGCCACCTGTCGTCCACAACGCGTGTCCGACGTCACGGCGATAAGTTCGCGTATTTCGAACGGACGTGTTCGCGCCAAAGTATTACCGGCCCGGTTCGATTATTACGCGAATCCACGAACGATTGGCGGTGGCACGAGGTCGTTTCGTGTTTGCACGCGTTCGGGATCGCGAAGATGGAACGATAGAAAAACAACGGACGACCGGTAGTAGTAGTTGTTCGCCGGCGGATTATCACGACCGGGCGTATATATATTATTATCAGGCTCGGGTAAAACGCGAAACACGCGTACCTGCGCGCGGGGTTACGACGATTAATAAGTCCGCCTCGTGGCGCGGTAGAAGAAGAAGAAGAAAGCTAGACGGCCGTCTAATTAATATCCCTGTCCGCAATACGAGTCCGGGCGTTCAATCCCGGGGTCGGCGTTCCCTCGGAAATACGTTATACGGTCGGTGGCCGAAGCCCGGCGGCGGCGGCGACCGAAACTATTAATTCCGGGTACATCGCCGACGCCAAACGGCCTTTCCCGGACCTAGTACGCGTATACGGCGAACCAGCGGCGGGCCAGGGAGAGGGACGGGCGTGTGGGCGAATTAATAATCGAATTTTCGCGATAAACCGAGGGCGAAAATTAACGGAATTACTCCGGTCCCGATCGAATTACGCGACAATGTCGATCGTGTTTTATTTCGGGACGACGGCGATACGTGGGGCGCGTAGTTTACGCCCGCGAAATTCGCGTCCTACAGGGACGAGCGGAATGGACGGGCACTAAACGTATTCGTATTTCATAAACGGCGTATAAAAATTAACGGGCCGACGAAAGCGACGAACCACCTGTACGCCGTTTCGCCGACGGAAGGGAGCCCTTCCCGCAGACGGAGGGGAGCTGACCAAGTTTCGCGATACCGTTTTTGATTCGACCGTTTTCGGCCTTTTTTTTTCGTCGGCATAATCGACGAATCTCTCGTCACCGTAATACGTCGTCGAATACTCCGGGCGTCCACTCTAAAACTGAAAACGCGCGCCTGTTTTCGATTTCGTCTTGTAATATAGTGGTACCTCTTTTGGCCCGTGTTTTCAATATGGAAAATTAAGTTTGTATTTCGGTTATACGTCGCATTTCCGGCGAAAACGTCCCGCCGGATAGAAATGGGAACGTCGACGGGCCGACGATTCGCGCGCGCGATAAATGTAATTCGTTACGTTTTTGTGACGCGTACACGTCTTAATGGTTCGTTTAGGATGTAACGACGTATTATTATTCTACACGTTATTAAAATGTCGCGGTTGGAACGAATAGCGCGCGAACTCCGAACGGTTTTTGAAAACGAGTAAATGTACAACGTGTTCGACCTTTTGCACGGAAGCGTATATTTACGTACGGATTTTTTCGCGACGAGGAATTTTCGAAATTAGTTACGAAATAAGGAACGGATCCATTTTCGTATTACACAATTCCTAGTACGATCGAATAGAAACGTTGTCCACCACTCCAGCCGAATCCGATTTCGTTCGTACACTAAGTTATCGGATTCCCTATGGGATTCGGCATTCAAAGTCTATCCTATACCGACTAATCAATTACTTCGACGATCCAATTGTCGATATACATATATACACAAGGGCGTCCTAAGTGGGGGGATAAAACCCCCTTCGAAAATTTTTAGGAAAAATTAATTTCTTACGGGACGTATATTTTTAGGCAATAATTAACGAAAAACTAAAATATTTTTAAACTTCGATACGCGTTCGTTAAAAACGAATAATCTATTAAAGTTTATAACGCGTGTTATAACCCTCCCCACCGAAATTCAGGTCTAAGTACTGTATCTATATATATATTTATATAAACGTTTCGTTCGGTGTACTGATTTTGGTTAATGTTGTTTACGAACGAGCGCGCCTAATGTTTCAAACTAATTTCGAAGTATGATTGTGTTCGAACGTGACATTTTACCTTATCGTGGGTTAATTTTACCTATCGTTTATAATATAACGCCCCGTTCCGTCACTTATACAACGCGTACGTCGTCTCGTATAAATACAGCGACGAGAATGTGTTTACGTACCGGAGTAAATTCGTCGCGAAAAAAACGATTTACCTAAATATTGCCGAAATGATCGGAAATATCGTATTCCGATCGAACGCGAAAAAAGTATTTCGCGACGTCGCTATTTAATTTAAGTCGATCTCCGCGTATATATGTGTGTGTGTATGTAGTTAAATAAATAAAATCGCTATTGTACGAACGTTCGTTCAAAGGTCGAACCGTTTCTTTTGATAATTCGAAACAATTTATTTTCAATTTGGAAAGAAAATATTTATGGCGATAACGACAACAACAAAAAAATACCGAGAAAAAAATTTCGGAAATAATAGCGTTTACGACCGAAACGACGACGTATCGTAATGAAATCTATAGTCCGGGCCGGCCAATAGACAACCGAGGGTGGACAACACGGTCGCGTAGGACGCGAAACGCGCCACAGTATAGACGTCGATAAAATGTTAGGAAGCTATCTCGAACACGTTGGTAACTAGTCGCCGGTGTGTCGTCCGGGACAATTATCGTCGTGGAACGGCCGCGGTTCGCGGACTCGATCGATTCAAACGGTCCCGCGACAACGAGTTGGGCGGCCGCGTACGGAGTGGTGTCCGCGTTACTCCGTCGAACGTGTTGGCGCGTTGTCTACGGCGCGGGACCCGCCGGGCGCCCGTGTTCGAACGGCCCGCCGAGACGGGCGGGGTATACATTACGCGTCCGCCATCGTTGTCGACTCTTACGCGTGACCGCGGTGAACCGAAAAGGCCGTCACATTCACGTCCACCGGTATCTAATTTTCGAATTTATTAAACCCAACCGTCGTTTCGCGGTCAGTTCGTGTTCGTACGCGAATCAAACAATCCGGAAAATCGTTAATTGCCGCCCGAACTGAACCGTACTTACGAATTAATTCCGTTAAGCTATATACCGTCTATTCCCGAACCCCCGGGCATTTCTCCTCGACCGGTATAAATTTGTCCGCCGCGTATATCCGGTACTGTTTCGAGCTGTCCGTCCGATTCGTCGATTCGTTCCCGTAATTATTTCGATCGCGTACAGCCCGACGTTTACGAATCGACATTTTCGTTTTAATTCGTTCGCTTACGTATATATAAACGATCCCGCGGTCTCGAACGTTCGTAGCTATGTTAAGCGCGCGTTTTTCGTCGCCAATCGTCTCGTTGTGGTTCACCGAAACGGTAACCGTTTAAACGGTCGACGAATCAATCGCGTTACTACTGTCGGCCTCGGGCGTTTTCATACACGGAGACAGCGGCTCTATAAAAAAACATTCGCGAAAACGGCGTCCGGTTTACGGAAGTTCGACGAAACGTACGGACGCCGTTGTTATTTAATTTCGTGTACAAAGGCCCGGAAGTTTAATCCACGCGTTAATTAACCATAACAGAACTTTATCGACGTATTTCGAAACGCGATTTAACGCGTAAACCTCTTTTTGACGTTCGTTTTGTATTCTTAAAAAGCGTTCTACGTCGGGAACGAACACAATAGTGCCTTCGTTTGCGATCAGATTTCGAACGCGATAAAAATATGTTTTCGTCTTGACGCGATCATTTAGTGTTTTTCCGTTCTCGGCGCTTCGCTGGAAAACAGTGAAGTATGCCCACTATGTTACCGACCGAATCAAGTTCGGTTTTTCTCGCTCGTTGTTCCCATACCGGCGCTAACATATTCTACCGTAATTATTGGGCGACACGTTTTTTAAAAAATCCCGATACTCATTCCGACGACAACTTACTTTACCGAGTTTAGTATTACGGCGCACAATGACGCGGTCGTAAATGAATTAGGCCGAATCTCGTATGGGAACATTATAAACGGTAATTGCGTCGAAATACGTACGTAAGTCGCGAAACAAAAGTAATGGAAATTCGTATTTCATTTTGTCGTCGAAATGTTCTAATAGAATTGAAACGAAATACGTTTTTATACGGAACGCGGTAGCCGTGGTTTGAAATTATTTTGTATTCAAAATCGGCGACGGTTTTTTTTTTAAAAAAAAAAATATTCGGACCTTATGGAAAATTATTATGAATATCGCCGCGTTTGATTATCAAACGACTTCGTTATTATTATTATTTTCGTATAAAAGAAACAAATTTCGTCCTATAGATCGGGAATAATACGAGAATTACGTAATCCGTAAGCTATAAAAATTGTAAAACTAAATCGAATTGTTTATAAAGAATTAAATTATCGAAATAATCGGAGAAAGACGAGAGAGAGAGAGAGAGAGAGAGAAACGAACCTTGCCAATGACTTTCATCTATGTTTAGTATTTAACTTGACCTTAATGAAGAAATGATAATTATAATGACCGAGCGAAATTGTGTTTTCGTTTCCATTGTGTTTTCAACTTGGAACAAATAAAGTGGGCTAAACTCTTAGGGTAGTCCAACGAAATTAAACCCCGTTGTGTACGATGTATTTGTAAATTAGCGATCCCCGAGGTATCATAACGAATCGTTTAATATGCAGATATAAGTTTATCTGACTATAAATGAAGGAATAAATTGATCTTAAAAATAAAACGAAAAAATACGCGAATATATTTCTAGAAGAACGGGAAAACGTTTTATTTTAAACGGAACACGTTTTCGCCGTGAAAAATCACAGATCGGGGGCAAACGATAAACAAAAACGGCACGCGGCATTATCATTAAGCCGAGTTCCGGGCTACACATTTAAAATCCATCTAGGAATAAGCGAACTACCCGCGCTCGTCGCTAATATCGAAAGTGTATTTCCGTTTTCGATATATAAGAAATAACTTTGAATCCGTTTTCTCGACATCATCCGAAAGTTATTGTGTTTCGACTCCGTTCCGGAATATCGAAGAATCCAATAACGGCGACGGTCGTGTATAAAAAGAGACGCGCCATAAAACTTCCGGTAACGCGCGGCAGCTGGCTATTCTTTAAAAAGTACGTCGATTGTTTTCGGTTTCGGGCGCTTATCGTTGGCCGTCGGGCCCGTCACTGAAGCCGCCCGGAGTTGTTTTCCCCGGCGTGTGTATTTTACGTAAATATTATAAATATATTTTTCGTTAAAACGGTCGGACGCGACCGCCGTCGATATAACCCGTCGGGCGGAAAATAGCGAAACGTCGTATACCGATTGAGCCGGTACAGTCCGTGGCACGCGCTAAATATTGCGCGAGCGTTAAACGCTACGATTTTATTGAACCGATCGAAATCGCGGGCGAGGCGCCCGTCGTTCAATGGTTCGTCGTTTCGTTTATTTTATACGGCCGGACGAAAATTAAAACGTTTACGCAAAAACACGTAAATAATCGACAACGCGAACGTTAGATTGATGTAATTATCTAGGGGACGGGGAGAGGGAAACGTAACGAAAACGCGAACGTTTTATATCATTTTTCGCGAACCTCCGCCGACTCGGAATCGTTTAACAACAACCGTTACGTGCGGCCAGTACGCGGACAAAATCGAACGAGGCGAACACTGTTGGTTTGCCCATCGGCATTTCTGGCCACGATCTGTAACGGGATCTCTGGCAACGTTCGCGCCAAATCCAACTAACTTTCAAGTCGATCTACTCTTCCCAACGGGCCGAAAGACACGCGCGCGCGAAGAGAGGCCTCGTTGTTTTATACACTAACGGTAAGAGCTATAATCGATTAAGGGGCACGAGCCATCGCCGTCAACTATTTTTATTAACAACGGCGATGGCGAACAGGTACATTATCCGAAGTTTATCTAGCGCTTGCGTCGCGTATAGTTTAGAACGCGCCGTTTCCGTTTTAAACGATATAAATATATTTATCTAAGTT
Source organism: Geopemphigus sp. TES_GeoC_2020 (assembly GCA_025469175.1). Taxonomy (NCBI): domain Eukaryota; kingdom Metazoa; phylum Arthropoda; class Insecta; order Hemiptera; family Aphididae; genus Geopemphigus; species Geopemphigus sp. TES_GeoC_2020. Next base: position 14,204 of record JAIPRN010003379.1, on the reverse strand, counting down.
TTGTCCGAACGGACACCTGTCGTTTGGATTTCGAACGGTAACGTTACGAAAATGACGTTAGGAACAAATTGACAATTACACAACGCCGTCGATATTTTAGCGCTAGTAGACGATCGACTTTGTTTCGTTACTTCGGCGATTCTAATCGAACGCGAATTTTCTTTTTCGTTCCAATACCGCTGTAACGAATTATCGGGAACGAATTACGTTAATCGAATCGCGCGAACACCGGTATACTTTTCAACGGCGTAACGGCCGATCGAAAACTCCGCGAACAAAATATCGTCCGAAGCGGGCGACGAGTTTTTCACGAAACGAATACGATCCAATACGTCCGACAAAAGTGACGGAAAGTGCGAAACGTGTCACTATTCGGTCGTTTATCGTTCTGTATTACGTTAGTCCCCCCCCCATGGCCGACAATTTTATAAAGTTATTTGTTAATCGCCTAGCGCGACGTATTCCGATTGACCGTGTCCAAAAAACCAGGACTTCCGATATAAATCCGTCGATATACGCGCGTACGTGTACGCGTGTTTACGAAGGATCTCGATAACGCGACGAGAGAAGGGCCGATTTTGTGGACCGAAGGTTTCGCGATTAGTCCCGCGCCGCCCGCTCGGCACGTTATTCCACTTCCACGCTTTGTCTGTCTCGGTCCATACAACATCTCGGGGACGGCAAACGCATACGCGAACACGTACATAACACCGACTCGAGCGGTTATCAATTCCGACAACTCGGAGCGTACGAAACGTTTCAATATCGGCGCGCGAAATCAACGGTCACGTGTGGTTGCAAAACAAACGTTAAACGTATTCCGTTCGTTTATACCCGGATAAACGCATGGCACGTGGACGATATCGAATTACTACACATATATCAACGATCGGCAGCTCGTTCGGTCGCGGTCGCCGCGAAAAACGCAAGGCGGTTTCGTCCAAGTCGTGGTTGTATAGCAGCGGCCTCGCGCGTCCGTAAATATCGCGTAATCGATTATTTGTCGAGGTGGCCAAATGTTCATCTCTCCACAGGTCTGCGTAGAGTCCGACGCCTCCTGGGCGTCAATAAATAGATAAACGAACCCGTAAAGTAAATAACGGGGGTCGTACAATAATAATAAATATTCGGCTATAGAAGAACAAACAAACACGGTGGAAATCCGGAGGACACGTGTGCCGATCGTTGCCGAAGTTCTCACGGGGCAACAACGCTCGCGAACAGAATCGTAAATCTACACCACGTTCGGACGTCACCGGCGGGGTAAGAGGGAATTTCTTTTATTATTATTGCGTTGGACGGGAAGCGAGCGTTTTTATTTGTATTATTTCCTTTAAAATTGATACCGCAGAGTCGTCGGCTGCCGAGTGGCGGCGCAGTTTACGTTTTTATTTTGCGCGCGCGCGTGCGCTAAAGCCGTCGAGGGTAGTGGAGGGAGTGGAGGAAGGGCGTAACAAAAAGCCGGATTTTTCGCGATTTTTTCACGCGCTCTTTGAAATAAAAGTAACGGAAACGACGACGAAAACGAACGGCGAACAAATCAATTACGCGTAACGCATGTAATATTCCTTGGAACGTACGAACAAAACTTTAGTACGACCGTAAAACAAAATACGTTCGCGTTTGCGCGTATTTTTAAACCATTAATAACCCCCCCCCTCTCCCTCGAAAATAGAATACAACGCGTATTCGGTCCGGCGGAATATAAATACTCGAAATTGTTATTTCGATTTTTAATTTACCAAAGTAGATAGTACGGATACCGCGGTGGTATAAATAAGATAAAAAAATTCCCGGGAGAGTTTAAAACTATCCGAAAATACTTTTACCGAGGGAATATAATTTATATATATATATATGTATACCGTACGTATATATTTATGACTTGGGATATGGTTACCGGGTGTTGCGGTGGAAAAAGGTGTGGGGAGTGTTACAATGCATTGGCGGCGGTGGTGTGTTCTACTACACTCGGGTATCATATTCGTCTTTAGGAGTCGGAGAAAAAAAAACACAAACTAAAACGCCTTCCGAACGAAAAATGTTGTTCGCGTTTGGTGGTACGTGATCGTCATATTTCGAAAAGGTACGCGACGTAATAAAAAAATGCGCGCCGCGTTCGCGCGCCCATATTGTGATGAAATCTCGACCTCCCCATCGTGTTATTACCGTGTACGTTTAACGCTAGAGTTATACACACGCGTCGTATATTTATATATGTACAAATATATATTTATATACGCGTACGCGTATCGAAATTGCAAATAGGAAGCTTTCTCGATAGTAATCATTATAACGAAAAAAAATATCGCGTCTAATTTTCGAACGTTCCGCCTCGAACAACTCTAAAGCAATTTCGTTCGAGCGATTGCGTTTACTCCTACAAATCGCCTACAAATATTTTATGTTCCGTCGCGGCCCGTATTGTTTTGTTTTTTTTTTTTTTTTTTGATCGTAACGTTTATTAGTCGAGGCGGTTTTTCGTATTTTAGCGTATACGGTTTTTTTTCGTTAGTCTTTTCCCCCGTTTTTCTTCGTTTTTTATTGCCGTTTTTCTTTTTTCCTTTTTTCGTCGCTCTTCCGTTTTGTTTTTACTTCTCTCCGGTGTTTCTTGTTTTGTATTAATCGTAGAAATTTATACGCACCGTTTAAAAAAAAAACATAAAAAACAAAAAACCGTTAGTCTGTACTTTCATCACTGATACCAGCGGCGATGTAAGCGTCTACCATTCGTTAATTATTCCGTTCAGTTCTTATAAAGCCAACCCGAATATCCGATCGTCTCAACCGGCGCGCGTCGTTTAATTATCGATAGGAAAAACGTATACCGGATAAGCGAAACCCCTTCACGACTTTGTCGCTCGGTATTAATTTATCGTTCCGACGACTCGGTTCACGAGAGGTCAGTTAACTGAAGCAGCTAGTCGACCGCTTCTCAAAACTGTATAGGCGTTAACGTCGCGTCGACTACCGGTATAAACGCCAGTGGCCGTTGTAGCGGTAGCGGAAAGGGGAGGAAAAAATACTCTCTACTACTACTATTACTACCACCGTCGTCGCCGGTACTACTCGAGCGGAATCGCGTTCGATTTTCAAAACAGGAAATTTATATTTGAGTCCCCCCCCTCCCCGGTACTACGACGTTTTTAGTCCCACGGCGAACGTTTAGATTGCTTCCAACAACGCAATCGATCGCGAACGACAATTGAAACGACGATTTAATACGTTTTAAACGATAAACGTAACCTTCTGCGAGTACCGCTTAAATAACACGCCACTTACGTGTTAATAAACGCTTAAAAATATTTATCGTCGCTAAATGAACGATGGTTAATGGCTACGACAACCAAGTTGAGATCAAGTATTAATTTACACCGACGTGTAGACATACAAAAACCAAAAGGTACAATGAACTCGGGAAATTATTCGAATTTAATATATACTTATGTGTGTGTGTGTGTGTGTGTGTGTGTGTGTGTGTGTGTGTGTGTGTGTGTGTGTGTGTGTGTGTGTGTGTGTGTGTGTGTGTGTGTGTGTGTGTGTGTGTAGGAGTGTGTACGTGATATATATAATAGAACGAATATTTATATCGAGTGACGAGTTTTTAATTAATATCTAATTCAAACGTTCGTTTAAAAACGTTAACTTTACGTTCGAAACTTTTTCTCTTTACTCGTTTAATTAACAACGCCGATAAATTATATATATATATATATAATGTAACGCGTTATACGTTTTGAAACATTTTCGAATACTCTTTACAGATTTAAACTATATATTTATATGACAAAGCGGACTATCGACCATAGGCGCGAAATTTGACCCGAAAACCGGGCGACGTATTTACGTACTATTTTTTTTGTCGGAGAGACCGGACGGGGAGGGTGGCCGTAATAATGAAATAATTGTGAAACGACGATATTATGATACGCCGGTTTTATGAGAATTTTATAAACAGTTTCGCGTAAAAATAAGTTAACGAAATCTAAGAAATACTCCCGTTAGATGTTAATAATATTTCGTTTTCTTCGTTATAATTTAGGAAATAAACCAACTACCTCCAATTAAATTAGGGACACGTTTAAAATTCAAGATTTTCGAACATTCTCCGTAAATGGGAGGGCTTAGGTGGAAACCCCTAACACGCCCCCCCTTTCCTTTAAATACGCCACCGCAAAAATAATCCGAACAATTAAGAAAACCATTTTTATCGAATGATATCGTTATTGTGATTATTATTATCGTTATAAGATATTTCGAAGGTTATTTATTTAATAATAAATATGACAGTCGTATAATTACAAAATAACCCACGGGACCATTTATTAATTATTTCTCGAACGACGCGAACGAAATATTTACGTTTTATTATTATTATTTTTGGTGCCCCAATTTTACTCGTCATATAATTATGTAACGAAAACCGTTAGTAAATCGTTAAGTTTATCGCGCATTTTCGAACGTAACTGGTATAATTATGAGCAGGAGAAAAACGTATGAGGACAACTAAAAACTCCTCGCGTCTCGTCAAAAACGCGTCATGTCAGCTTAATCGAACGAAAAATACCTATTCGGATTCGATAGACGAAAATAAGTGTACTTACGTCGGCGTATATTTTTGAATTTCGATACAATGACGATAACACGACCGATTCGAATCGATTGATATATTTATATGTATAGACGATTCGAAGTTACGTATTGGGCGTAATAATCGATTTGGAAAAACAGTAAATTTCGATCGACCGCTAGTAATAATTTCTCGGCTTATTCGTCGGGAATTGTAATTACGATAATACTCGACGAACCGGGAATAGTGTCTTACGTAAACGCGATTACATTATTCAATTTAATATTTCGGGACAAAACTAACATTTAAATAATTTACTACTATTACTGTACCTACGTGGTAAATTTATTCTAACAATTTTCGTAAGAAAATTAACCTTGCGATATCAAAATATACGGGCGCGATACACAATTTAAATAAATTGGAACGGACGTGACGGAGGCGCGTAAAAATATTTTCCAAATTATTACCGACTATCGTGTCCGTAATAATCGTGTCCCGGTGGCGGCGGTCGGAGCGTTTTTCACGGAAAATACAAAATTTAACAAAAACTTCTCGGACGTCCGTAATCCGAACTAATATAAAAACGTTCGTTTTTGAATCGAACGACTTTCCGACAAGCTTAAAACGTATAAATCCGAAAGGATCTCCACCGCCCCGGCAACGCGACAATATTGTAATCCCAGCGGCTTAAGTCCCGAACGTGATCGCGAAATCTACAGAGCACCGAAGTGTATTCGGTTGATAACGACGGCGTTGGTCCGCCGCGCGTCACGGACGTCTACGCGAATGAATTAAAACACGCGCGCAATTTTCGGGTAACGACGCTCGTCGTCGTCACCAAATTGTTTTTTTGTTTTTTCGTAAAATACGGCAATACGATAAACGTGTCGGACAGCGGGCGCGAATCTACGATAATTCGTTAGTTTTCGCGGCGAATAGCGCGCGCGTGCCGTGGTAGGGAACGCGAAAACGTTTCGCAATTAGGCGGCCGACCTATAAATACGAGTAAATAAACGGGTCGAAAAAGGATAACGTCGTGCGGCGTTTACGGGATGCGGCGGCGTAAACACAACCGCGCACGCGCGCCTAACGTATACAGCGGAGTTTTATAACGATCGACTACGAATTTCGGCCGAATATATATTTATTTCCGTAACGTAAATCGAATTACCTTGAGAAATCCGCGTCGTTTTTCTCGTAATAATCGGTTCGCGCTTGCGTCCGTTTCGGGCTCTATTGCGGGTATTCTACTCGGGTTCGTGCGCCGGTGAAATTCGAACGGCTTAATGTAGCGTGAAAGGTAACGCGCGCACAATCGTCGCGTAGTCTTTGAGACCGTTGGAAAAACCGTAAAACCGAAAAATTGACGCGGTTCACCGAACTGTTGTTAGTCGATATTCCCCCCCTCGCGCCTCGTATTGTGATCCGCGTACGTGAAAGCTTCGCACAATTGTCCGTGTAGTACGGGCGTGTATACCCGCGTAACGTAATCATTCGTAACAACACTCCCCCCCTCCCAGATACCAGACGAATGCCGCTGTCGTTCGATTTCGTGTTTTACGGTTTGCGTTTCGATCGTTCAAACACGGTTAGTAGTCGAAACCCCTTCCCGGGCCTAAAAGTGTCGACGAATAAATAATAATCGAACACCGTCCTCGTACTTCGCGCGTTTACACCTATTCGCCCGATAATATTATAAATAGTTCGTGTCGACCGTAAAATCGGTTTACGTATCGCCCGTGATCGACCACACGGTTACCGGAAAAAACAAAAAACGTACACCGGCTTCGCGCCGATTGCCGAGTTCACAAACGTATACCGTTTGTACACGCCGGTGTGTGGTGGCGGAGGCGGGCGGCCGAATAATTATATAAATACAGACGCGCCGACCCAAGTAATTGGGGTAGGAGGTACCAGAGAATATAGATGGCGCGTGCGTCAGTCGATTTTCCCAACGCCACCCGCCGATTTTTTTTTTTTGTCAACTTAGATTTGACGTAAGGAACTCAGTTGTACGGCGAGAGAGATGTAGTCCCGTCAAGGAACATTGTTTATACGTTTTTCGTATTTCTTCGTGAACAATAAACGATGGCGGTCCACTGTCCGAAGTTCCGTTCTCAGGGTTTTTTGCGTATTGCCGATTTATTATTCGGAAAAAAAGGGTAAGGGGAGTCGTGAGAAACGAACGCGCGCCGCCGGCGACAATCGTTTCAGCGGGCACCCGTGGCGCAGACGAATTTCGACAGACAAATTATTCGCCTTGGGTACGGTACGCGTCAGTTAAGTTCGAACCGAGCGACGACTCTAGCTTTACTAATTTTCGCATTTTCGGCCCGCCGGAAACGTCCGTCCTATCCTCGAACGCGTCGCGTCCCTTCGTTACGCGCTCGCGACGCTCAAATTATTTACGACGATCGACGTCGACGGCGACGGATGTTTTCACTTTCGATTGTAGCGAATTCGGTACGGCCGTCGATATACAACACGCGATTCCCTCTCGTGTCTCGCCCACCCCCATCCCTCTCACTCGTTACCGTCCCGCCAAGCACCACCCTGCGCCTTCGTGTTACCCCAAGACGCGCTTATTCTCGTTTATTCGTCGGCCTTTTAAGAAGACAAAAGTGCGCACAGGCGTTGTAGCCACAGGGAGCGCGCCCGGGCCAGTACACGGAATTCGACGAATTCCGATTTCGCCGAGACTTCGTAGCCCGACCTAAACGGAATTTGTTACGGCCACCGATTCACCGGCAACACGGTACTCGAAAACACGCGCCTACGTACGCGACTTTTGACGTGAATTCGGGAACGCGTTGCTATGGCCCACGGGTCGAACTTCCGTAATAACGTTGGCGCGACGTTGGAAAAATGTCGACGAAATTGAACGAACCGGATAAATTTCGACTATAGCGAAAGGCACTCCGGAGATCGGCCCCGTCGGAATTTTGACGATCGCGTCACCGGCAGTGACGCACGTGAACGTTAGTTAGGTTCATTTTTCCTCTCTGTCTATAAACTTCGAAGCCCCCGGACTTGTTGGAATAGTTTCAAATTTTCCGAAACTTCGTTTCTCCACTTCTGAGTGATAAAATCCACCTTCGGTCGTTCCGGGAACGTACGTTCGTTCGGTTTTTTTTTTTTGTTGCAAACCAAATACAATTTTTTTTCGTTAACAATAAACGCGCCGATTTTGAATTTAGTTATTGAGGCGCGCTCGTATATTTCTTATTTCGCGCGAAAAAAAACCGAAAACGCGGATCGCGTTACGACACACGACCGTGTGTCGTATTTCCAGTTTTTAATTTCGGGGTATATTATCCGACACACGGTCGTCGAATTGATTCGTTTTTATACGAAACCGATAAATATTCGCGTTGGTTACACGTTCGAGTTCCCGCTACGCGTATTCCGTCGTTGACGAAACACGAAAGTTTTCAAAATTGCCGATCGTCCCGATCAAATCGGGAAAATATCGTTTACGTAATATTATATATACCGCTGCAGTGGTAGATAAATTAACGATTTTCGATAACGCCGTAATAACCGACCCCGGGGTTCGTAATCTATACATTAATATACTTTCCAATAATTCGTGTACTTGACCTTTTCCGTTTAAATCGTCCAAGCCGCGCTGCTGTCCGGTCCACCCGTTGTTACTTACGGTAGTTTCTTAACGCGTCGGGCTTATTCGTCTATTATTACCACGCAAAAAAAAACCTAAATATATACAGTACGAATCGTTAATAACGAACTTCAGGGGCCCGTCAATTTCTGTACGTTATAAACGGTATTCACTTTAACCGATACACCGCTTATAGTGAATAACAGTGAACTGTTCGATATATCCGAATATAGCGACCAATGTACCCTTCGAACATTTTGTATACCGTGGTATAAGAGGTAAGGGTTTATGTTTCGTCGTGTGTGTGTGTGTGATGGGTTTTCCAAGTTATACGAGTATTTTGCACAACTACTTTGTGACACGTCTGTTTAAAGAGTAATGTGGAAATAGTACAACGGTCGTGGTTACAAAAACACGTTATCTAGGATAACTTATCAATTATCATATTATCGTACAGTTTATTCGTTGTTTTCGGCAATGTTCATGTCGCGGGTATTCCAACCGTACCAGGAATCTTCCACGCCGTGTTCACTATAACCGATAGCGAAGGCCTCCAAGGGGACGTTGAAATATGTTCTTAATAACTGATTCGTACGTTATAAACAGTATACGTACGTGCAACACGACATTTTACGGGTTTGTAGACTTAGTACGTAATAACCGGTTGTTCATTATAACCGGTGACGTTATAAACGATTCGTACTCTATATATATATATATATATTCGTTCGTCGTCGCTCCTCGACCTAACCGTGGCACCCAATAATAGGAGTTATTATTACGACCGTAGAACAAATATCTCGACATCGTTTCGACTGTATCGTATACTATATACGATATATCGTATACGGTACGTGTATTTATAGGGAAAACCGAGTAGGCGGTATAACGGATAAACAATAAAACGATCTTAAGCCTTCCCCTCCACGTTAGTGGTGGCATAAATAACGTAAATATATATATATTTAAACGTATACGTAGACAACGTCTTAAAGTAGACAAACTGCGCAATTTCTCGGGAAGGAAATAAAAACTTTTTCGTTTGGTAATACCGTTCACCGCCCAGCGCCGCTACAGGTACGCAATTTTATTATCAGCTGATAGGAAACTTTTAAACGATTCGGCCCGAATAATCGGTTTTAACCTTTCTATTATTTCGCCTTTTTTTTCTACCTTTTTTTTAAATACTTACCGTTTAGCCCTCGGGCACAATTCCGTTAAAAGGTTCACCGCGACGAAACGCCGCCGCGTTCCTTTTTATCGCGTTACTTAACCTAACTCTCGTTAATCGAATAAAATGGCGACGATAAGATAACGTCCGCCGTATGTACGTACGTAGGTAGAGGTATCGGAACGTTAACGCGATCGTGTATAAAAATACGGGCGATTACCGCTATGAAACTCGTGGTCGTTCGTTCGCCAAACGATTTTAAACGATCGTGTCGAATTCCGGCCAGGGGTGGACGCTCGTTACTATCTTGTCACCGGACCCGCGCGCACAATTTGCGCGAAACCGTTCCACGCGTGATTCGTTCCTGTTCGGACACTAATTCGACGCGTGTACGAAACCTAATTGTTGACGAATCGGAATAACTACGACGGTGACAAATGTACGCTGTAATTTAGTTTCCCGCGTTTCTTTGTCGTCGTCGTCACGCGTATAATTACGCGGGATATTTTTACCGTCGCCATCTCCGCGTTCTTCGTTAAATAGTGAATAATTATAGAGAACGTAATGCAAACGGACCGCTGTACTTGGCGTCCAAATTATTTTTCCGTCGCACGACGCAGTAGTTCCGACGGAATTCCGCTACTCTCGTTCAGTTTCGAAATGTAATTAAAGATGACCGACGAATTTGAAAAATATAACGCGATCACTGTTCCCGCTTACGAACCCAAAAGTGGTTCGCGTTTATTCGCCGTTTCGAAATTCGAAAAACGAATTTCGACTCGTTCAATTAGTCGGTGAACCTTATCGGATATAATTCGGGCCGCGGCAAATACGATCGATACGTATTTAGAAGACGTACGCACGTCGCTTGGTAGTCGGTCTATTCTCGTAAATGAAAAACTTCTAATCTCGCAAACGTCACGGAAAGAATACGATTTTTAAGGGTAGAAGGAAAGTCTTGACAAGGTCCCGAGGGACGTTGCCGCGAAGAATTTACATACGGAACAAGATGGTAACAAAAATTTCGGGCTACCGCGCGTACATATATATGTATGACTTTGAAATTTACCTTTCAAACACAACCAACGTTACACAATGAAATATATATTATATTTGTATATATCGCGTCGTTACGTTTTTATACCGACGTTTTTCGAGTTATTTTCCATTTTTGGCCGTGTTTACTAAAATAAACCGCTTTTATTACGACGTAAATACTCGATATTAAATATTACGGGCGATTCGGTCGACCGGACGTATTAAATTTTACACTGCGAATATTTTTTCTTCGGCGTCCCAATACGTCTTTACCGTATCAGTAAACGTGTGTCTTAACCGCGAACAATTAATTAACCGACTTCCGGTCTTCCGTTCGGGACAACGTATTCGCCATTTTCGTTCGACGTTTTAAAAACGCTCGTTTTTTTTCCCGACGTCTTGCTGTCGACAATCCGGAAGGTAGCGGCAGCCACGAAACACGAATAGAATAACGTGTACCGGCAATCGTCGAACGCGTTCGTACGCCGCGAAAACACACGCGTCGTTCGATCCAACCAACGTTTGTTTCAGCCCATAACCGAATACACAATGTAGAACATCTTTTACGCACGCCGTGAACACAATTAACAATCAAAACACAATCTACCCGGGGAATCGAATGAGCGTAAGGTCGTTTTTGCTTTTTTATTATTACGTTACGGGCGGTGTTTGGAATCGCCGCTTGTTTTCGAAAGACGTTCCGGCGTCCCGTTTTCGGTTTTCGCCAAACGGAACGTCCAGCGACTGGAAACAGACGGTCGTCGACCCTCGGGTAATTTTGTACCGCAAAAGTCTGGGGCCGTCTCATGGGGGCCACACGGCCGTTCTTCTTCTTTTTCTTCTTTATTTCTTAACGGAAATACAACGCGAGACCAACGGGAAGGAAGACATTCGGCGGCGAATCGACTCGTCGGACGTTTCATTTCGTAAATCCGAAAACGCGTTCGTTCGGATTTAATTATCTATAATCGGCAAAACGGGGGACATGGTAAGAGCCTGCATATCGATATTTCTAGACCAAAATTTATCGCTAACCAATCTTACCACCACCGGACGAATCTCAGTCTGTGGTATATAGTTGCGACTATAACTGCCATACCAATGTCATGTATCGGCAAAACGTCAAATCGCGTAACGATAACGCGTCACACGCCCGTTGTATTTCGTCAGTGTTCGAACGGAAATTATTTCGTGTTGAGCCAATATTCGACACGTTCGAATTACCACGAGCAATCGTAAAACGAATTTAGCTGATGGCGAACGACGAACAATTACTGAGCGTAGCACTCGTTTAGCGCGTTCGTACATCGGATAACGTTTATAAATAGAAAATTCCCGTAAATCGAAAGACGATAAATATGTTATCGAAGTAGCTGAAACGGAAATAGAATAATCGACTTACATTTCAGAGAATATTGAATTCAAAAACTCAAATCGAACATTTTCGGGCGTATATTTCAAAGAGCTCGTATATTCAATATATATATAGAGCGTGTACGCCCATCGATATACGAAACGTGTTCTTAGTTATTAGGTAGATTTTCGTCGACCGGGAGGGGACGAACGACGTTTTCATTTACCGTCGCGTTGCGTCCGGTCCAAAGTGAAACGACGTTTTCTACACGAGAGCCGCTAGACGTTTGTATAGACGGCGCTAGACGAATATGAAACGGATACCGGTTACCGGGTAATGCTCGTTGAACACGGTACGCGCGTGCGTCGCGGGTGTTTATTAGCACGGTCGACGTTTGAATCGTGCGCGGGGATTACTCGGGACGAAACGACGTAAAAAGTAAACACGCGAGCGAATTCCGTAATTTCGCGTTTAGAAAGTCGTAACTAACGAAACCGCGTAATCGACCCGACGACGAGGACGCCGCGTCGACTAAACGAACCCGTTCGCGTCGTAGCGTTTTCGTAAAAACGTTCCCCGGGCTGTGTCCGGCGGTAGCGAGTACGAACGATGATAATAATAATACGACGGAAATCGATCGTTATTACGGAACGCCGGGATCGAATGACGCGGGTAATGTGCGAGTACGGGGCTCGCTGAGCCGCCGTTAAGCGGCCGGAGTCCGTGTGAATATTAGCGAGCGCGTTTTCGGGGGATTAGGGGGGGAGGGTGGATGGAGGGACGCTTTGTCAAAAACTAACACGCCGCAACGAATCGCCGTCCAGGCGGATGCTCGTCAAACGTTAACTCGAGGCCGATAAGCCGAACACAAACACATTAAGGTCGCGGTGGCGCTATTCCCGCGGGACGTTCGGCGAAGTACCACGTATGTATATATATATAGAACGGTCGGTGGCGGGGGGCGGTAGTGGATGGTGGTGCCGTAATGTAGGCCGATGCCACGCCGCCGGCCCTTTTAAAAATAAAATTGATCGATACGGTCCGTACGCGGAACAACGGTTTGCACGGCCGCGCGCGATAAATAATACCGGGGCACCGTTAACCGGTAAACGGCGCGCTCTTCTTCGGCCGCGATTTCGCCACCCGCCGCCGCACCGCTCCGTACGAGCGCGGCGACGACAACGCTGATGGGACCGCGACGTGAACGCGGGCTGACGTTCCGATAACGACGCGTACGAAACGGCCGGCCGTTTTGTTACGCCGTCCAACGAGATCGAACGTCGCTACGACATTTCGGCAAGACGTGTGCACGTAAACGTACACAACGGCCGTGTTCGGAACGGAAACGCGCGCGCTAAACGCGTCAACGGCTATCTCTCGTTCGTGTATCGTAAACACTCGCCGGAATCGTTTATTATGTTTTGCGTACCACCGATCGATTTTCCAACCGATCCCGTAAACGTATCGCCAGTAAACCTCGCAGTAGTCCTCGTACGCCGCTATTCGTCGTTTAGACCGCGATTTGTGTCGTCGACGCACGGTTTTTACCCAAAAACGCTTCCCTCTTGCCCCAACCCCAACGTCGCGACGAACGGCGGCCGTAAGTCCAAGCATGTGTAGTCCCGCGCGCCGTAGTTTCGAAATTAATTTCGCGACACGGGCGCCGTGGGAATACTCGCGTTACGACGAAAACAAACACGCCCGGTGCGTACACACACGAATAGCAAATATAAACCGAGCGGGACGTATACGGAGGCTTAAATATCCGTCGTGGAAATCGGTACAAGCGACGGTCCTACGACTACTACCCGCCACGGTGGACCAACAAACGACAAGTTCGTTCGGCCCAACCGTCGCCGAAATCATTCATGGGCGCGTTTTGTTTGTGTTCGGACGCGGATTCGCGAAATGTCAAAGGGACGAGGGTTTGAAAACGTACGTTCGGCCGAAAATGGAAGGCCGCGCGCGTTCGGCGGATTTAAACGGTTTAAAGGGAAGAAACAGCGCGAACGCAAATATCGACGAGCGCTCGAGACGCGTTTCGACGTGGAAGCTCGTTTTTTTTTTCGTTCTCTGAACGCGTACATCGGTCACGGACCAGATTGTTTCGGTCTCGAAAGTACCGACACGACCGTAACGCACACCGGTCACCGTTCAACGTCGTATCGGTCGGTGATTTCGATTAATCCTAATTACCCTATCCGATAGGGATCCGCGAGGGAAATTGTTCGGTTCCCGAACGTGTTTCCGCGATACTTACGGGCACTTGGTCCGGGCCCACGGTTCTCCTATGAGACAATTCTTTGTTACGCGTGCCAAATACGACTGTAAACGTTTTGGAGTCTACAAATTATCGGTAATCGAACTACGCGCGTAGTTGATAAAATACCGTCGACCGCGCCCAACGACGAATGGTGTTCCCCCCCCCACAAAAACAAAACCATTGGCC
>JAIPRN010003378.1:0-21901 GCA_025469175.1 Geopemphigus sp. TES_GeoC_2020 | reverse complement strand
TTGTATATAATTATAAATAAATAAATACATATATATATAAGATCGCTGGGAAAAGTTTCCTTTTTTTAAGGGTCCACTTTCACATCGTGTGTATGCGCCTTAAGGTGTACGTGTGTGTACGAGCACGCGGCCACGTCGACGACTTGACCTGTGATCGTCGTTTAAGGTGTACGCGTCGGAGAAATAACGTTTATTTCCACCGAACTCGACCGTAATATTGGTCCGATAACAATCGCGGAGTTCGTTTGACGATATTCGTAGTGGCTCTGGGCTGACTCTCACTCCGAGGTCCCCTAATTTCGCGAAATTAACAAACGATATAACGATGGTTAACAATAATTACAAAATGGCTCGTACGATTTATTATTTATTACAGTTTTTTTTTCTCAATATCAACGTACCCGACCTCATAATAATTATTTAAAACGTTCGTTTTCATAGGTGTCGCTCGACAAAAATGTCTTCGAACGTCAGCCTTCCCCCTAATTACGCCATTTCCAAAAGACGCGCGGCTTTAACGCATATTTTATTATCTATCTCTTCGATTTGCGAAGAACAGTTAATCGTTAAATATGGCACCGTCGAGTTAAAATCATCTACATGATTTCCACGCGCGAAGAAATTTCGCAATAAACACTACGACGTCGTAATTTATTAACATTCGTCCTAGTCGTTTTTTCTAATAATAAAGTATAAAACGTTCAACAAAAATAATTCGTGTCGGTTGTGAAGTTTATATACAATTTACGTCGAGAATTGATTATACCGTAAGCGTTTTATCTTTCGGACGATTGAGTTTAGTGAATTGAATTATGGAATCGAAATGATAATAATAAAATATATTTATATATTTATTTCATATTTATATACTTATGGTAAATTCACGGTCTTTGTTAGGACTTTTTTTCTTTTGACGCTTCGGGCCATAGTCCTCGCTACTCTTAGACCCTTCCCCCTAATAAAAATGTGATAATTGCGATAATTGGGAAACTAAATTGTGTAAAGCGAATCGTCCGCTGCGAGTACCGTTTTGTTTACCATTCGAAACACACGAGGTTTATACGGGCGACTGGTGGTTGTGCGATTTCGGAAGGAACGCGAAGAGTTTATAAAATAATTTGTATCACGTATTAGCGTTTAGCGCGATGTACAGTATGAATATTGTGGACTCCGCGCTTTATTCGTTTCACCTTGACACGTTCGTTCCAGTGTATTTGTTATTTCATTTTTTTTAACCTAAAAATTATACCGTTTGAATTATTACCCAGCCTCGTTTTATTTCTAAATTAAAATTTTACCGATCCGCTCTAGTTTTTACGAGCGTGTTATCGCAAGAATCTTGTGCCGTGTAATAGGATAGTTTTGTCCTCGTCGTGTAGTACCGCCGAAAGACGAATAACGCTTTACCGTCGAGATAATTTATGATAAACGTACGCGCGCGCGTAGGTCGATCTTTAGCTAATTAACATTTGATACCGGCGAGATTTCGAAGCGATTACGCGCGAAAATATTCGCGTTCTTTTTTCGTTACGCTTGTTACTGCTCATTGAGGTACGCGGATACTACGTGAGTGCGCCAAAGGGCGGCGTCTGATTCTGTATTTCGACCGACGAGACGATGACGGATACAAAAACGCGCGCTACGATTTAACTTCGACTTAGCTCGACACGCGTAGATACGCCCGCGGTGAAGACGACCTATACGCGCTGAGAACGTAATGGATAATATAACACGCCGTGCGGCGTCATAGTTAACTAACGACCGTGTAGTGTACTCGAACAGTAGGTAGTTATAGGACACGGGTAAATATCTCTCTAGTCTTATGTACACACAACGAACACTTTAATTAGAGCCGATATCCAAAAAAAAATCCGTGTACGTCGTTTAGAGGTACTCGAGTAAATTATTACGCTCGGAACGCGATACGTTGTTATAATCACGTTATAAGTGGCTGATCGTGTACATTTACGGTGTACAGTTGTAGAGTTTATATTCGGTTGCGTTTAATATATGTCGTTATTTTCGCTAGCGTAGGTATTATAAAACGAGATATAAGCGTCCGATAAAAAGAAATTTCAATTCGAACGCTCCGAACTGGACAACGGTCGTAAATCGGGTCCGGTCGAAATCGAAAACGAAATTATAACGTTAAAAACCTAGCCGTTCGGATACGCTAGTCGTCGGATATTGAACTATATTCTTTGCGCGTAATCGTTTGCTACGCTAATCGGCCTACGCAATATTCGGTATTAGTAGCGACGCACATTCGCTTTTTCGTTTAAACGTTTAAGGGTATTTTCCCGTCATGGTCCAACGCTCGTGTTCGAGGGAACGTGACTGACAAATGTACCGCTCCACTATTAACGCGATAACTGTTTACCGAGAAGCGTACTCGCGAATTCCCTCGGCCAGGCCTGTAAGTATTCTTCGTAATAAATATTCAATTAAACGAAGCGAATAAATTTAATTTAAGAAAACAGTTCGCACAATAACTTATAAATAGTTAACGAAATTGATATTTATTATAGTTTAAATGGGTTTAAAGGTTATTGCAATAAAGATCCTTTTTAATTAATAATTATATTCGTTATTTGTATATATTAAAAACTCGTATAAACGTTTGCCTTGAACTTTCGAAATAATCTTTTTGCGCTAACGAAGTCTTTTTTTTGGTTTGTTTTCGTACGTATCTAGTGCTTTAGACGTAACTGTGGCGTGACCGTCACATTAATCGCGCCAATGAACGAACGTTACGGATTTTATGTTTTCGTCGCGATCTACGCAACGTTTTTACGCGCGAATCTCCGAATAGTTCACTTTATATTATTAATAATATAATTACTTTATTAGTTTACTTTATATTTATTTAATAGTTACGTTTTCGTTCTGAAGTAATACGCACGAGCGCGTATGGAACGTTCGTGTCGTTATCGCCCGCGTAATATAAAATCAAATTGGGTGGCTATACGGATCGCGTTTTGTAACTGGGAACGGTTACTGTATTAATGAAGCGCGTGTTTTTAAAACTCCGGACATTTTTAAGCGTCGTGCCATCTTCTAAACAAACGAGGGCATAAACATTAGTAGAGTCAATAAAAGCTACGACGGAATACACGCGGCGTGTTTGAAGACAACCGAAATACCGTACGCTTGCTTTTAGAGTGGCCCGATGGTGAACGATACGACCTATAATAATAATAATAATAGTAACGCGATATTTTGGATGTAGTGCGACTGGATACGTTATAGTCGTGCGTTAAATTCCAGTCGAAAACCGAGTGAAAATATGGCATCGTCGCCAGACTTTCCATGATAGAAATGGAGGAGGGGACGAATTGCGTTCTTCGTTTAAGGAGTTGTTTTATTTATTGCGTTCAATTTGTGCGTGTGTGTTTTCTTTTATAAAAAAATTACCGTAGTTATGATAAAAATGTTAAAATATAACGTTCACGTTAATTATTATTCGCGTCTGTCGTACTCTTTGACGCGAACACATAATACCGTCGTTTATTTCGTGTGTCATTGTGGAAATATCGCGAAGTATTCCGTAACACGAAAAAACCAACCATTGGCAGTCGTACGGAGTACTTTTGTTTCCAAAATTCTCGTTTTTGTTCTATTATAATACGGTCGTTACGCGAATATAGACGGACGGGTTTCTAATAAAAATAACGCCATTTATTTATTAGTCCGTTACGTTCCAAATGAATCCATAAACGCCAATTATCAGACCACGCGGTACAATTATCAACGTATCGCGGCGAAGATGCGAGTTTTTTTCGCAGCCCGTGTTCCGTTAAATTTCGCGCGATGCCGGTGTCAAACGAGCCTTTAGACGAGGAAAAAGCAAATATCGACGTCGAATCTATCGAGCCGGCGCTTAAACACGTTACCGGAATTCGTTTTCGTTTCACGAGAATTCGTTAATTGTACCGAAATAAATTTAAATTTCGACGTTCATTAAGACGGGGTGGTTATACTTAATAAAATGTCACGCCGAATATTTTATAGCTCGCGGTTAAAATAACGTAACTGGATGTTTTTTTGTAGTTTTAACGATAGGCGCGTAAAAAAGAACGTTTCGTCAACGGCGTTTAATTACGTCGAAAAACAACGATAAACATTATGAATGTAATAATATTACGTTTTATGCGTATGACTGACCGTGGCGGTGGTAACGAGACGACCGCGGGGTGCGTTCTAATTGCGTTATAAACGACTAACTCGAAAACGGGACGGCGACGATTACCTTTCGTTGAACCATTCAAGGCACCGCAATCCGTGTCTTCTCACACGATGCGTTACTTGTGAGCCAGATGATCCAACTAAACCAAGCGGCGGACGGTTCGACGCCCGGTCACCTTTAAATTATGGACGCCCGTGTTTTCGGCTACTGGTCGGATTCGGAGCAGTGGCGTACTAATGGGAAAGGGGTTTGAGGATAATATCCCCCCCTCCCGAAAATTTGCGGGAAAAATTAATTTCTTACGAGACGTATATTTTTAGTCAATAATAACGGAAAACTAAAATATTTTTAATCTTCAATACACGTTATAATACAATAACGTGTTCGTTAAAAACGAATATTCTATTAAATTTTATAATGTGTTTTCTTTCGTTAGGATGATCCGATTTATTTATTTAAAAATTAACCTCTCCCCCCCCCCAAAATTCACGTCTAAGTACGCCATTGATTTAGAGTACACAGTTTCGTAATATCGTCGAAAAAATTCAACAAGTCGAACACTCAAACCTATAGAAATAGATATGATTTTAGATTGTTTTTCCCGTGGATTGTAGCTATCGAGAATTGAAAATTCCAAAACCCTTTACACACTACTGACCGTGCGACGAAAAATAGATACTTATTTGGACGTATTTTACTGTGAAGGTTTTGCCGAAGGACCGAACGAAAATACACGAAAAATATACCATTTCACCGTCTAAACGTTTCGTAAATTACGTGCATAATGTTATTATTACGCGTGCCGTTTAATATTACGTACGTTAAAGTTTACTCGAACGATTTATTCGCTCATAATAACATAGCGAAGCCGAATCAGAACAACTAGTACGTATATATTTATATGTGAAGATATGTGACCGTATAGCCACGTGTGTTGACAGTCACCGTCGATTGTTAACATTTATCAGCAACGTTGGTAGACTTTGGTATTTTTTACAAATATGCGGACGTTTCTCACCGCCGTTTGTTCACGTTCCAATTATAATTTCAACACCCCATTTGTTACTTAAAACTCCGATTGTCGATACTGCGCAAATACGTTCGATGTAGCGCCTTAACGCCCCAAACAGACTGTATATGTTATTTATTGGCAGGCGGTGAGCGATCACAACCTATCACGACGTTTAGAGTTGCGAAATATTCACCTTTTACTCTCTCGACTACGTTTCTATGAACCTTTTATGTTTTATTTTACAATTGTTTGGAAGGCCAAACAACAGTCAGATCGTCCCGTATTTAGTGCGCGATAATACGATCAGTACACCGGATCGAGCAAACATAGATTGAAACAATCTTTGAACGTGCTCGACATTTACCGAACGCGTGTGACGGGACGCCAACGCATTTTCCGCGACACATTAGTTCGCTTGCGGGCGTACGCTTAATAAACGTAACGGAACGCGTTCTATTCGTAAATCATCATTTCGTCGCGCCCGTATAGGTCACGTATAGGCCCGTTTACGCCGACCGAATTCGGAAAGAGCGCGCTCGTTTGGCGGCCACGATTTTGCGGTCATCGTTTTGTCATTTTCGACCATGTCGCCAATCTACTGTCGCAGCGTATGGGGAAACTCGTCGTTTTGCGCGCGTGCTTAAAGTTCTGGGCAATCGTTTCGGGAAACTGTATTTACGTTTCGATATTTGATACGTTAGACGGTGTCCGAAGACTTTGTGAGGGGATGTAGAATGGTATGCGCGAACGATATGACGAAAAGTGGTCGAACCATTTCTCACGGGAATATTATTATTCTTTGATATCACTCACGCGTATACCTTTAAGTATCTACGTGAATCATAGACTCTTAGGTTTTTTTTTTAATCGTACGTTATCGCACGTCTTATTTAGCAAAATTCGATAAACGCGTATACGTTTTTAGGACGAGCGACGACGATTTATCTTATTACGAGTCTCCATTCGCTAAAACACATTTGTGGTACTCGCACGGATTCGTATTAAACTGTTCATCCGTTCGTTTATTGTCGTATGAATAGACTAACTTTTTTACTAGGACAAACGATTTTTGGCTATCAAATTTTTTATAATGCGGCGAATAATTTTCTCGTGTATTCATCAAACTATTCGTACGAAATAGTCTTATTAATATTGAGAAATATTCCTAATGCCGTGATAGGCACAAAACAATTGTACTTTTTTTTTTAAATCTCCAGGAATAATTTTTTTTTTAAATACGAATTACGCGTAATCGAATTGTTCATCTTTAACGATACATGCGCTCTGAGTTTTTGCGAAATGTTTATGAAATTTCCGTTTACTTTTTATTGGTTTTTACGAATTTGGAAACTCGTAATTAAATTCGTTAGATTTATATAATATGTATATACGTATACATGTACAGGCATTGTCAAATTTTTTATTTTATTATTTAACCGTTTCTAAGTAAATACGTGTGAAATTTTTATTTTAAATCGAATTCTAATAACTAATACGTATATAAAATATTTTTATCGATTGTGTAAAAAAATGTTAATATAAGTTATAAATTGGTTTAATAAACCCATTAAAACAGATTAGAGTATTTATTTAGGCTAATAAGTTTATAGGTTCGTAAATATCGAATTTTTTAAAGAGGAAATGAAATGTCAGAATATGTTACATATTGGATATCACTATATTATATAATATACTATATGTTTATCAAAAAACGAACGATATTCTTTATAATATAAAGGGTGATAATTTTTTTTCGTTTTTATTCTGTCATAATGTTTCAACAATATTCTATAAATTATTTTAATTTAAATCAATTTTTTTAAAATTAAAATACCGACAATAATATTGTTTATTACTCGAAATAAACCTACTATGTATTAATAAAGAAATTAATCGCAAACGCTTTGTAACAACGTAATATTTATATAAACGTAAAAAAATAATAATCGAAAAGTTTAACGTCTACTTAAACGATTTAATTCATATAGTAATAATACGAAAACTCGAATTATATTGGCAAGAATATGTTTATATTTTATAGAATCGTACGCTTTAATTCTATTCAAATCTCTCTCAAACAACCGTATAATAATATCGTTCTTACGTTGAACGTTCGAACTGACGAATAGTTTTTTTTTGTCACGTCGAAATAATACGAATTGATAAATACGGTACTGTATAATTTATAATCTTATAGTGAACCATGAAATGGAAATTTTCGTCGAAAAGTTTTAATTCCAACAATACTCCTCTTTTGTGGTTATATTTTCGTGTTATAGTCGGATAACAAACTTGTATCACCAGTTATACTCGATAATATTACGATGTTGTACGATGACCAGGTACCCACCGGAATATAAGTATTCGACGTAATTTTATTATTATTTTTTTTTTACTTTAAACGTGTATCGTATAATTTACTGAATAACGAGTTTGAAATAGTTTTTAGAGGTATAGACGCATAATAGAGTGTTTCTAATATCAAACTATAAAAAAAACAATTTTATCGCGTTTATTATTTTATTAATCATTTTGTCGTTCGTTTTTAATGATAATAATAAATGTACTTTGTCCTTGTTATCTAAGGTATTATTAAGAACATTATCAGCATGTTATAAATTACTTTAAACATTCCCCAAACTAAAACACATTGTGCTATAGATTGTATTATTTACATCTTTCTCGACCGAGAACGAAGAATAAAATCGATTATTATTGTTCAGGGACTTATTGAACTACCTACCTACGTGTATGACTATTATGTCTTAGGAACGAATAATAATAACGCATGTTCCCGAGGGAAATTTTATCCGAACATAAAATCAGTCGAGATATAAGTTTAGAATTGTGCGAGTGATATTGAATTTGAAAAGATCGGGCTAAAACGAAAAAACAACTTTCTGCTCGTATGGCCGGCCTACGTGTAGTAAGGCCAAACAGACCGTTTGGCATGAAGAGGGTGGGGGCGAATGAGGCGAGTGACAAAAGTATGGTTGTTTCGAGATAGCACTCCATTCGTTTCATCTAGTAAAGTTAACGCTCACCGTAAATCGAAGTAATCCAAATGTTTGACGTCATTTGTAATTTACAGGAAGAAATGCAGTGATGATTACACAAGCCATGCAAGCGCTTATGATCCTGTGTGCGTTGTCCGTCGCGAGCGCGTCCGTCGCACGGCCATCGTCGTGTCCCCGTCCGTGCGATTGTTTCGTCGCTGACAACGGGATACCAGCGGCCAACTGCACGGACCTGCCGGACCAAACGACGACCGCGTGGCCGCAGAAAGTGGTCCGGATACACTTCAAAAACCATCGTGGGACGCCGCCGTCGGTCATGTTGAAAAACAAAGCGTTCAAACACTTTCCCGGGCTCACGTACCTGGACATTACGGGAGGTGCGATCAAATACGTGGGGAACTCGGCGTTCGACGGGTTGCCGGAATTGGTCGAGCTGAACATGGTCGGGACAGGCGTCAGCAAACTGCCTCGGAACGTGTTCGCCAGCAACCGAAAACTGGCGTTCGTGTCATTGAAACGGAACGGTCGGCTGTTCGTGGGCCCGTCGTTCCTCGTGTCCGAATCGATTACCGAGCTCGATCTGTCCGAGTGCGGTTTGAGCGCGCTGAAGAGCGCGTACTTCAAAGGCCTGCCGAATTTGAAATACTTGTTCGCCGCGGGTAACCAGCTCCGGTCACTCGGATCGCAGTTCGGGCCGTCCGGTCTCAAGTATGTGAATGTCGCTCACAACCACATCGAGACCGTGGACGGAGACTTGGACGTATACAAACGTTTGAGGACGATCGACCTCACTGGTAATCCGGTGAACTGCACATGCGAATTGTCGGAAGTGGATAAGAGGCTGACGGCACGAGGAGTAGCGTTCGGCAACATGATCACGTGCGCGAACACAGGTGTACCGTTGGCCGACTTAGCGGACACGTGTATGGAAAACGGGATGATGGGAGACGAGCCCGCGGACATATACAGCGCGGAAAATTTATTGAAATTCGACAAGAATAAGATGGAAACGCGGGAGTCCGTCGACGATTTCGGTTCGGGGTCTGGTAGCGGGGACGGCGAGTTGTTCGTACTGCCGCAAGGGAACGACGTTAAATTACCGGTGACAACGACGACGATGATGACGGCGATGATGACGACGACAACGACGTCTTCCACTACCGAACGGTCCGTAACGAAAAGCACGGAAAACGATATTGTCCCTGTCACAACGACTCCAAAGACGGTGGAAGAAGAAGTAATCAAGACGGTAATCGCTCACGAAACGATGGTCAATCGGCCTGCTACTTCCGAAACGAACAAAGTGGAGACAACCGAAAATACCGTCGTTACCACTATCATCCCCGTCGCCAGCACCACTGTTAGCCCCGTAATCGTCGCCGCGTCGACGACCGAAGAATCGACGACCGCGGTTTCACCTACGGTTCCGACAGTCATAACGGCTTGCGGTGACGGCAATAATTCGTCCACCGCCCGGTCGAGCGTGGATCACGTCGTGATCGTTTCGCAAACGATCCAAGCTCCGGACGACGGCGTTATCGGAGAGAACGTCCAAGCCAAGGTGACCAACTACATTAAGTCCAACGTGGGCGTGACGGTGACCGCGGCTATTTTGGCCGTAGTGATCATCGCGATCGTGTATAAAGCGACATGCGCTGCCAAGTTGAGGAGTCACAGCATACGGCACTCAGCCGATCACGACGAGAGCAACGGAAAGATTATCGAGCTTAAAGACGTTAAGTACGTGTCGGCGAATACAGACGACTCGCCGTCAACCGGAGGTTCCGCGGAGGAAAATTTGCTGGAAGACCGCAGCGACGATGACGACGACGACGACAACGACGACGACGACGACGAAGATGGGACGACGTCGTCGCCGTCGCCACCGACTCCGGCCACTAACGACAACCGGTACGATCTGTTGAACAGCGTGATGGGCGCGATGGAAGACGGTGTCAAGTCCAACGGTTCTCACCAAGACCCGCAGCAGCTTCAAGTTCCTACCAGGGTGATAGTGAAATTATGCGAGACGCCAAAAGCTTCCAGGCCGATAACGATCGACAACGTCCATTGATAAAAACGTTTTAATAATATATACCCCCACGTGGAATGCGTATACATTACGATATGATACGTATACACAGATCATACAATACATACATACAATATTATTTTTTAATTAAAAAAAACTCGTCGAAACGTTTTTGTCCGAATTGAAAAAACCGACGGTAATAATTTCGTTAATTTCTACTTTTAACTGACCATTATTATACTATTAATATTATTATTATTAATATTATCGTAACGTTATTGTAATTCTTCGGATAATCAATCGTATTATCCAGTGCCTATACGTGTAATATAACCAATGCCGTACATTTACCATGGCTCAAGCGTTTCGGAGCAATCGTATTTGCCATCCAATCATAAATAAGTACAATCGAATTAGATAGCGAGGCAGAAAACGAGGCGAACGTTTCGCGAACCGTACAATTTTCGTGCTTGTTGTACTCGACAATTAAACCACGCGTAAATTTATCGAAACTCGTACGTCGTCTAAGACGGGCCGACGTTGTTTTCGAAACGTGAACGACCGTCTTACCCTGTTCAGGACCGAAACAATTCGTTCGGGCAGCCTAACGGTAGTACACGCGACGATTTCGAAAGCGATTCGCGCCGTCGTACATAATATTGTAACACCGCGTCCATCTGTATAGACCTATTAAATAGTAATAACGACAATAATAATAATACAAAGACGAACGTGTCGTTTCGGTTTTTAAGTCCCTTTTACGTCGTCCCTCTTTGGCGCTGTTTTATAAACTCGTAGTTCGCGCATTTCCCTCTCCATAGTACAGTCTCGTATTATATATATATTGTATACTCATAAAACGACGACCGAAATCGCGTACTCGTTTATTACTATTTACGTCACGTAAAACGTACACTTCGTATTTTATAAATATATATATAAATGTATGTTTTTTTAAGTTGATTTATAATTTTAATAATCAAGTCGTTTGTCTAAAACTAAAACATCATAGTATACATATATACATATATAAATAAATAGTAACGTTATGGGCGCACAAAATATATACGTATCATGGCCCATTACGTTTTTCTAAAATTATCCGGAATACACTTTGCGAACGTACGCCCTTCGTTCTTAAACGTTTAATATTATTTACTATTTATTGTTTTTTTTTTTTACTACCTACTATATTATACGAATATTTATTTTTTAACGATCTGTAACTTATGTTAAATTTTAATGTAAATTGTTTTTAAACTTAGCTGTTTACGACGTAAGTTAATTATTGTTTTTGTGTAAATAAATATTATTACATTACATTGTAATCCCTATGCGTCCGGATTAAACCGTCGCTAACGAATAAACCGCGTTGCGAATTGTTCAAATATACCCTCGCGAAACACCCGACGACGGCGGCTGTTATTCGAGTAGAGATTTCAACGGGAATACCACGCCGTACGTACGAGGGGCTTCGGTTTTTAATTCGTACACGAATTCAATAACGTCGCCACCCGGTGTTGCCCGCGACGCACGGTTCGGCTCCGAAACGAATCGAAGGGCAATTATTATTATTATTATTATTATTATTGGATTTAATGGTACAGCGAGTAACGAGAATTTCGTTTCGCGAACAGGACGGACGAAACGAAATGTTCGTCATTCGTGGCGCGTTTTTGTTATTAATACAAAACCAAAGTCATAGGACGCGTGTCATTTACGTAGCGAGCGCTACGTCTAACAGCGGCGTTCGAAATGAGATAAATATATTATTATACGACGTTTCGAACATCCGTACGATGTTAAAAGAGTTACATCAATTTCGTTGTTTACGGTCGCAATAATTACGTTTTACATTATAATATAATATTCGTACGATTCACTAGGGAATAACCGACCGAATGAATATTTTTTATAATTACAAACGTTTCAGGTGCGTATATTATTCGAGTATAGTCGTAATGGAATTTCAAACGTAATATTTTAGCGGTTTACGATTGTATCTAGTATTTATCGTCCGCCATTTAACTTCGGCGAGAATTCAAAAGCATTTATAATACTGTTGATCGTACGTTTATTTATTATACAAAATATTTCGCGGAAATCCGACAAATGTTAAAACGTTTGTTCTATTTAATATTTTTCCATATATAATAATAATAGTAATATTAATAATAATAACTACTAAAACACGCCGATATACGATTATTATTTTTAGAATTTTTGATTTTTTTTCGCGGCTGAAAATAAAAAAGAAAGAAATGTTCTCGCGAAACTCAATATGACCATTTTACGAGTCTATTTTTGAAACGAAAAATTATGAAAATATCAATTACCTTCGTTTACAGTACACTACGGGCCACTATCGAATATCATTCGCTTATTTGCAAAACATACTAACCTATTAAAACAACTTTAAAAGCGAACAAAATAACTTAAGTATATACGCCAAACGTTTTCAAACAATTTTATTTACAATATGGTTATTCTTATTTTGAAAATTAAAATAAATTTGCTTCTTTTTATTTCGATTTCCTTGTAATTTGAATAAAATTAGTTATTATTCGAAAAAAAGAGAAATCAATCGTTGAATTTCATTTGTCAGACGCGGGTGGACACTCTGTATATATATTTTTTTTTTTTGATACGTCGATGCGTGTCAATAATAATTAGGTTTTACTCTAAAAACGTTTTATTAGCCGTGATAAAACATTAGGTCGTTCGTTTTAACGTTATAGAGATTAGCAACAAAATCCATTTTTAGGATACAGAATATTTTTTTGAAATTCGTATTTTAGACGACGAGCATTGACGTTTTCACGTTCAACACGAAAACAAACTTTTTTAAAACTCCGCGAGATTAATCGTTTGCTACCGGTGCCGATGTTATTACGTTTTTTACGAAAACCATTACAGTTTAATGGCCGTCCAAACTGATGACCAATCAGTAGAAGTACGTAAGTCGTCGTCGCACGTCAACCTACTGGTTTGTACGTTTAATTAAAAATTATAATGTTTCGTTAAAAAGAAAAAAAATAAGAAACTATTTACGTCCGTCTAGACCGCAGCGACACACTCGAGGCATACACACGAATATTCGTTTTTAAGTGTTCGGTAGGAAAAAATGTGTGTATATTACGCTCGTCAACGCGAATTCCTCAAACATCGTACACGTCGTCCATCGAGCGTCTCGTCGGCCCGTAGTCTATTCGGTCAGTCTCGTACGGCCGAAATTAATCACCCAGAGTTTTCGGGTGCGCTACGTTGTCGGCCAATTTGGAATACCCGTATGTATTTCGGTTTACTTTCGAATATGAGTGTTTTTTTTATATATATTTCAACGACTAACGTGCTCGTATTTTTATGTTTATGAACTTGGTACATGTATTTAACCGTTCGTATTTCTTGACTGTACGCGTACAAAGAAAGGGAGCCAACTTCGAGTCAAGACATTTCACAAAGTTCCTCTTAATAAATTAGTAAATCATTGACAGATGTGGCTGTTCTCAATTATTTCTACATAACAAACATTGGTTACAATAATTACGGCGACTCGCGCTTTGAAAATGAAAAAAAAATGGTTCTCCAAAATTAACGGGAGTTTTAACGGCCGTGTGTTGACACGCCGAAAGATTTTAATCATTTTTTTCGATCGTCGGCTGATCTTGAGTAACAGTGTTCTTTTGTATTATCGTGTTTATTTTCAAAAAGTTTTTCGTGGAATTTAATTTCAAATATTGGTAATTATTTGTTTACGGAATTTCATTATATCGTATTTTTTTAATTTTTTTGTTTATGAAATATCATTTAATCGTATTTCGAGTTAATACGTTAAATGATAAGCGTTTACTAACTTTGTTCTATCGTCCAATTATTCGAAAGTTGTCGACATTTAATGGGTTGCGGAAATGAATTCCGCAATTTCAAAGACTAGAACATCTATTACAATGAATTCCCCTAATTTTAACTCTTGGAAAAACATTAGAATATTGAAAAAACCGTCAGAATAGAAAAACCTTTGGAAAATTTAAACCCTTAAATATTATTATTTCGCAAAAAATAATTCGTATAATCGTATTAAGAATCAACGTAAAATAAAATAAAACATATTTAAGAAATCGGGAAATTATTACATAATTTAACGAAAAGTAGTTATAACGGTATAATTCTGACATAAATTATAAACAACAAATATAATACTCGATTTATACTTTAACATCCTCAAAAATATTCGATATAGTTTGTTTTATCTCAAATATTGCATATATTTTCCATTAAAAAAAATGTATTTTTAAAATAAGAAGATAAACTTACGCGTAATTTTAATCGATTGTGTTTGTTCCGTTAGAAATAACGTTTTTATTTACCAATTAATTTCGCCGAAATTTGGGAATTATTTTTCTGATTGCACGATTAGACAAAACTTGTAAGTTTAAAAGTTATAAGTTAAAACTTATAACGTATAACTTAACTTTTATAAGTTCAAACCCTTGTAACGATCCAAAATTAACGTGATCCCTTTTCCCCAGTGACGCCAGGAGGTCTGCGTGTTTACAGTTTTGTCACTGACCCTTTGTATAGACGCGTATGATTAATTCTTGTGCTTTTTAGAAAATTACACGACAATAAAGAGGAACACCATACCCAAAATCAAAAATATTACTTATATAATACTTCACGTGATATAAACACGTACTTTATTATATTTTAACGCGCATTGAGCAGTACTCTAGTCATTGTACGCAATAAATAAGATTAGTCATAACAATAATTGATGAAATTGTAGATAAAACTACTACAAATTTTCGTGTTATTCAGATTCGTTTTTTCGAAGCTAATTAATAATTCGTTGTTTACAAATTCACATTAATAATACAAATTTAAAACATTTTTGAAAGTTATCCCCCGAATCCGCATTGCACGGTGGTCCAATTTAACAAAAGACAAAGCGAAATTTCCGATACGAATTTTGGTTGAAGATGATATATAGAAGAGGTAAAATGCAAATAAAATATGTTACTTTCGATTAACGTAAATGAGCTAGTGGCTATTCTGGAGCTGAATCACACCATATAAATAATTATTTGAAGCGATTTTCATTCACTGAAATACGAATATTGAACCATAAATTAAAGATTTCGGTATGTGGAAAGATTAGTACCTATATATGTCGTATATGGAAAAATATAATTAATACGTTAATGAACGTCTTTCAAAAGTGCAAGGTTACGCAAATTAAGCCACTCATTATATTGGTCGAATCCTCAAAGATAGGCAACTAAATATACAATAATGTCAACGACAAAAGTAATAGGAAAGAAGTATTTCATGCGTTTAGAAAATACAATGATCAAATGAAAATGTCAAAGGCGAGTTCTTGTTATTGATGTATTACAATGATCAAAAAACTCACAGACAATAAATTAAAATAAAACGTACCTTGAAATTTTTAGTTTATAGTTCAATAAGTAAAAGAAAAATAAACATACTTCCAGTAGTCCGATTTTAATATCGAAAGCGTTAAATAAATTTACGTTAATTGCCTAAATAAACAAAAATTAACATTTATTAAATAGAAATCAAAGACCGTTTTTCTTAGTTTTGTAGAAAATATATTATTTAAAGTTTTTGACTCTGTTTATTACAAGTTTATTTTGTAAAAAGTAGCAAACCTATTACACGCAAATATCATTATTACCATAGTACCTTAATCTTAAATTTAAAAAGGTAATTATAATCGTGTGATATTTATTAATTATAAAAACTACTAGCCTTGATCAGAGTAGAATTTCGAATACAATAATTTATTATTACTTACAAAATCAATCTGGTTTCGATTTTGTCAAATAATTATTTCTTTTTTATTATATCCAGTCTGTTATAATATTACGGACAATTAGATTTGGCAATTTCCCAAAATTATAATTTCAAAAAATTATCTTATAATTCTAAAACTTACAATGCTTAACATTTTGAATTATTAGCGTTTATATATTTAAATATCACGTGTCTAATATATTTTTAATTCGATTCATTTTGAATTAAATAAAATATATAAGCAAAAAAAACCATTTTTTCACGAAACATAAATCTTATTATTTTTAAATTCGACACTACTAAAAATTATGTTTAATAATTAATAACATTTTTTAAGTTTATGTTCTAAGACTTGGAAATTCAATACAAGGCTATATAAAATTTGAATAACAATGAAGTTATATCGAAAATCTATAATCAGATTTCTATTATAAGTATTTAAAGTACAAATGGAAACACTAAGATTTTTTTTAAATATTAATAATGTTAAAAATGTTTGAATTAAAAGCCTAAACATTTCTTATAAATCTATCGCAAATTATTTAACAAATTTAAAAAAAAATTGAAAATCGTTTTAAGCGTTTAAAATTGAATTATCGATTTTTATATAATAAAATTCATTTTATTAAATAATATTGAGTTAATAATTTTAGACTTATCTTAGACATTACACACACACACACACACATATATATATATAAGTTGAAATAATTAAGCCCGCATAAACAATTTTCATGTAATGTAGTAAATAATTAATTAAATTGTAGGGAAGAAACAAAAATTGTCGTAAAATTATTCAATTTATAATAATATTTTCCATAACTGCAAAAAATCGTAAATCTGAAATTTTATGTTAATGGCACAAATTAATAGACAATATGAAATTTTAAATTTTTTTCACATTATTCTAACATTCATTTTTTTCTCAGAGACATGGACGCACCGTTTGGTTATATGCATAATGAATTGATCCTTAGAAAACGCTCTTTTTATCTTTTTTATTAAGTGTAATTAACAATTTATTTCCTAACAATAAGAAGATGGATAGAATATGTAAGGAGAAAGACGTGAGTAGAAGACGCTGTCCAATGATGGCGCTGCACCAGCGTGTTTTTTCTTTAAATACAACTAGAATTGAAGAAAGTCCCTTGGCTCCTCTCGCTTAAGTGTTCGGGGATTTTTAAAAAAGGTTGAATGTGAAAGTTTTATAATAGTACACGATAATATTAAAATGAAAAACATTTACTTTTACCAGAAATGACGAACGCAACGTGTATCAACTGGAAATTAAAATAAGAGTAATCCACTTACATTTTTGGAATATTCATTTGAGCAATATATCGCTGTATCAGTACACGTGATGAAATTAATCACGGTGAATTTAACTAAAGGAGTACATTACCAGATCACTGGAAAACTACCAACCAATTACTATTTATAAACTTAAATATACATATCACTGGATAATATCTCTAATGATATTTTTATCATTATGATCGATTTGTTTAACTCTAAAATTAATTGTAAAATCATTAGAAATGGTTTTATTGATAGTACTTGCAAATTCTACAACGTAATATTTCATATCGAAGTATTTAGCGTTAAAATATTAGCCTGTGACATGATGACAAAATTTCAAAAATTGATTAAATTTAATACCTCCTACCATTCCCTCCTGAACATTTATCCAAATAATTATAGATTATAGTAAATTTATATAATTCGAGTAGGTATTAAAAAGACCAAAAATACAATAACGTATTATGCATCGTGGTCATTAATGTATCAACTTAACTAGTTTAGAATATACGCGAAGGTGAACTGTAATAAAACAGCACCCTTTCCTTTTTACGCCAAATTTGGAAGCGAATCAATTATTCTTAATCAAATATAAAATAAAAGTGGGTAATTACGATTATTTTTTGGTAAAACGGACCCGCGATTGTTTAAAAACGCTATTAATTTTATTATTTTGATATGAATAACGATTTCCGTAATTAATTGGCAATTTATTTCAAACACCGCGTGTTAGGTTTGACAAAAAACTTTAATCATTAGTTTTTAGTCTCCCTACGACTGCTGCTCTAAACATTAAATAAGTATAAGTAATAGAGACTATTAGTGATTCAGTGTTCAATTCTCTTTTGGAACATAAAACTTAGTTTATGTGCCAATAATGTGATACAACGAGTCTAAATCATACAAAGAACATAACAATAAATAATTAAACTTGTTGTCTATGTAATAATTACACTTCTCGACGGTCCCGAAAGTACAATTATATTTACCGAAAATCTTTTTTTTATTATTTTTATAAGAAAATATAAAATTTGTACAAAAGTGAAAAGTGAAAATAAAAAAAAATGAAAAAGAGACGTAACGCTAGAAGTTAATATGTTTAAAGCAAAATCTCTCTACACCAACCGAAAATCGTGAGAAGATAGAAACGGGTTACGACAAATAATCAAATAAACGTAATACGAAATAATAATACGTCGCGTTTACACAATAATACATAATTCGTACGATGGTCACGCCGTAAATTAAAATAAACTATCAAAAAGTATGACGTACGAAATAATAAATTTCCGGTAGATTTTGCGGAATAGGCATCCATTTTTCGTTTGACGTTTGGCTGGAAAGAGAGTATCCGCCTTTTTTCAAATTTGGCGGAATAAGAAAATGTGGGTGTTTTTGGTGGACTACGGCCACGTGCACATCGTACACGGAATACGCGATTCGTTTCGAAATATTACTCGAACGTTTTCGTGAAAAAAAATCTTTCGTACGCCACCGGTGCTAATAAATTTATTGCGCAATACGATAGTTCAACGAATAATTCGGTACTAGACGGACTTATTTACTAATTCATTCTTAGGACGCTATCTGGCGGACGGTACACTTAATAGCGGTGCGACGGCGGTTGTAAACACGAGAGCGCCATAAATGTGTCGAGTTTTTTAATATCGTTACATTTTTAGAATTAAATCGTCCGTGTAATCGAATTATTGTTTACACACGTTTTGAACACGCGCGGAAGTTTTTCTCTTTTTATGTAGGGACGGTTGACGTCTTTCACTATACGGGTACCGATAGCGTACTAGTATTTAATACATTTGTACATAACAATTTTTTTTTTATAATTATACATAACCATGTAAATCGAAATAATGACCGGGATAGTTGTCATTACGTTGTAATATTATTTTTGTAAATCCACGTTTATCGTACGGGAATATTAGAAAATAGTATTAAATCGTGTACCGAACGAGTAAATTTAAAAAAAAAACTATTTGGAACAAAGTTCGTATAAATGCTGTAGCTTTTTTCCATTTTCTATTACCTTCAGTACAAAAAT
The DNA here is from genome assembly GCA_025469175.1 of Geopemphigus sp. TES_GeoC_2020. Lineage (NCBI taxonomy): Eukaryota > Metazoa > Arthropoda > Insecta > Hemiptera > Aphididae > Geopemphigus > Geopemphigus sp. TES_GeoC_2020. The sequence continues at coordinate 2,479 of JAIPRN010003378.1, read as the reverse complement.
CTTTAAAAGTATTCTGTGTCTAATTTAACACAAAACAAAAACGCTCCCCGCAATCGGAGTTTCGCTATTATAATTTATAGCTTATATTTAGATTGTCTCCGTTAATCCTAATGTCATAATAATACGAAAATCGGATCGCGTTTTCTACGTTAACTATCGACGTTTTTTTTCTTTCCGATATTGTCTTAAGTGTTCGTATTAGACAGTATTAACGCCACCAGATTTCTTTATACGATCGTTAACAATCGGTAGTGCGCACGAGATACTATTGTTTCCATATCTGTTTACCCGAAAAATGTAAAGACGTGTACGCCTTGTTACGCGCGTTCGTTGCCTGTTGCTTATTATTGTACAAGTCCGAAAACCAACAACTACCGTATAGGCTAGTTCGAATTGTAAGAATTCGGATATATATATATGATTTTGTATTAAACGAAAGCTATTGATACGAGCGCATTTTAAACAAAACACTTTAGCGCATTATTTCGTTATCGATATATTGACGAAAAAAACGCCGTATGTGATTAATCGATAATCCCGTCGTCGACAATAATAATTTAACATACTTTTAGAAATGTTTCGGAAGGTCGTTCGTATACGGAAAAATTACGAATAACGTATATATTATATTATCACGATATTAATATTTTTCCCTTTTGTCACACATTCCCACTGTCGCCGTATTATGTGTCGTACATTTTACGAAAAGCTTACGATAAACGAATAACCCGTCTCGAGTTCTCGTACTCATATTTCTGCGTACAGCTGACACTTGTTTATCCGAAATCCCTAGACAACGTAATTAACTCATAGTTACAACGTGGTAAGTAATTAATTACTAATATAGACGTATTATATAGACAATATAGACGTGGACAGTTTATTCAAACTGTCCATATATACGTATTTATTATACAAACACCTTACAACCAGTGCCCACCCACTTCATGTCCTGGCGTCGAGTACCACTTAAGTCACAAGACAAAGCCCTTCACGTCGCCGTCGGTTTGTAAAATATTGCGGACATAATGTACACAATACGGCGTTTACATAATAATAATTATAAATATCCCTGTTACGATTATTTTTGTTTAGACAATAGTCGACTTATGGTCGATGTTTTCATTTTCGAATGGACGAAATACAAAACGAACGATCAAATATAACCTAAAAGAAACTTATTTTTCTGTATGTTTTTCTAGAGACGACATCGCCATAAATAGGTATTCAAACCGATTTAAATTAAAATAAACATTTCTTGAAACGCGTTCGAATTTATCCTGAAAGTTAATTTCGATAAACGAATTTGTAATCAACCAAGAATAAAGATTTTTGAAATATGTCGTCTGAGGTTTCCTGCCATATTATCATTTTCACCGTCGAAGTGTGTGTTGCGATAATGACAGTGGGAACGATTCTGTACACAAGTTCTCTTCTCTACGACGATAACCCGCGTAAGTATGACGTTTGCTAAATATGAGTAATTGAAAACTCCGTGAATTTTATTTGAAAACACTCTATGAACACGACAAACAAGTATATTCGATTTTTTTTAATGTTCTAAGAACGACAGATAATTATTAAATATTATTTATTTATGCCTTACACTGTTTGCTCAAAATCGTTATTTTCTTAAGCAATGGTAGTTCACCGCAACAATTCGGACATACTGAACGCTCATTTGACCAACGTATCATCCTTGAACACAGGTATAACGCACGTAAAATATATACAACAATTTTCATCGGCGTGCGCGTCCATCAATATTATTCGATCAAATACACATAAAATAATTATACATATAATATATCGACAAAAACAGGATTGATTCACCACCATATCAAAGCGATATCCTTGCGGAAATTTGGGAAATTAATATGGAACCCAATTATGGAATTCATTGACAGTTGGATAATTATGATTTATTACGCCAGAGTGTCATTCCTCGCCTGTCTTGCAGCCCTGTTAATCATTTTATGCGCAGTACATTCATGTAACTATTGATATCAAGGAGTGGTATCGGAGGAGTATGTAGGGCAGGTCTGATGGCACTGAAATTTCTCGAAGATATATTCGGCGACAAGATAGTTTGGCGTATGATAGGCGATCGATATATCGTTAGCATATTATTATCCAAGTTCCTAATTTATCTAGCATCAAATCATTCAAATCTTTTTCAATAATAACATACATTATAAAATCCGTGTGATTTCGCGTTAAAAAATGCATTGCGACATTCATTTTGTGAAAATTCAAAATTACAAGAACACAAATATATATTTTTACCAGACTGAATTAATATTATTAAGTAATTATAAATCACCAGCTTAATAAATTCTCAATAATTTTGTGAACAATATTATTATGTTATACCGATACAGGCCATCAGGAACACATTTTATAAGTATTTTATTATTAAAACTTGAGAAGATGTCGTCGAATGATTTTCAAGTACTTTAAAACGTCCATATTCTTATCC
>JAIPRN010003377.1:0-21902 GCA_025469175.1 Geopemphigus sp. TES_GeoC_2020 | reverse complement strand
AAAATAACCTGTCGGCTAAAAATAACATAGAATTAGTAAAACAATTATCAGCTGTTAAAAATACGTTCGCTAATAATCATCGTTGAATGCAGTTATATTTTTTCCGGGCATTATATTAGAAAGATCCGCTGTTCTTTGGTTAATCGAAAAACTAATTTAAATATAAAATTTGGTAAAAATGACGATTTAATAATGTTGATTAATATTAAAATTAATCGATTGTATACCTTCATAAATGTCGTTAAAAAACCGATTAATAAAATAAAACATAAATTAAATTCGACCATGAAGGAACCGAAAGAAGAATTATTGGCTCGTTGTATTTTTTCTAAAAAGAAAACAAAATAATTTAAAATTGAAAATACGTTATACGAACTCTGATCGTATTATTAAAACGAGTAACTAACGGTAAACAATAAAAATGTTGGGTAAACTATAGAAACAATGATAAATAAACGTAATATAATAAATCGAGTTATAAAATAATTTTATAAAACGTTTAAAATAATAATGTTGTATCGTATAATTCTAGCACTGTAAACTGTATCACGGAATGCAAGTCGACGCGCGTTTATTGTTTTGAAACGTCGACGTACCTAACATTTTATTTAACTTGCATCGCACCTTACACTTAGATTAACACGAGCGTGCGCGGTTCATCGAATTCGTACGCACAATTCTCTACCGTTCAAAAAGATACGTCTTCATTCCTTCGCCTTCGGAGTATTAAAAATAAAACGCCAAGAATCGTTATTAAACTACGAACGTTTATTGAATATATAAACCAACATACGTCTAGTTTCCATTTCGAAGAAATCGATTAAATAATTTTCATTATAAATAGGTACGTACTTTCCAAACGGTGGGATAATATACGCCGTATGTTCTTTTTCGAATCATATAATGGAAAGTTTTACCGTAATTCCCAAAATACTACCACTACGAAACCGATATCCTTATTTACCGAAACTATTACAAATATCGATTTTACACGTATACGGTTTTAAAGAGAAAAACAAAAAGTATTCGACTTTAAAGTAAAAGGACGGATAATTAATGCGTAGAATTAATGCCGTTTGATACGCGACATGACGAAATTTTCGTTCGGTTACTACGAAATCGTCAACACTAATGACAAATAAGGAGAAAATGTTTAATGAACGGTAAACTATAAATTAGCGACCAATAATAAACGATTCGTCGACATAAATATATAAAATCTCCTTGTATACTTTAATCGATATTATATTAGTTTAATAAACGATAACCGTAGACGAACCACAACCACGTTACATATTGATTACTCTATCAGTTTTATTATAACGAGCGAGTCTATAATCTACACATTGACAAGTAGAATTTACAAAATTTAGGTGATTTTTAACACCTCGCACGGACAAGTGTAAATCGCAATTACAATGTAAGTACGTCGTGGAGTTTTTATCGTATGTGATAATATAACGTTTATAGGTTCGATTATTTATAAGCCTGTAAGTTCGATTCAGATAAATCAACTTTTATAGTTCAATAACGATTGTAGTTTCTACTTGGCCGCGATATCGTATATAATTTGAAAATACTATCTAGAGCTCTGTGTGTTCCCCCGCAATACTTTTTCGAAATGCCCACACGGCGGAACGACGTTTGACTGTAGCCGGTCCTATTTCAAAAATACTCGAAGGGTTTTCATTCGTAATTCGTTGGTCAGGATTTCACTTTAGAAAAGTCTTCTTTAGCTTTCATACGCGCGATAAATTTTTGTCATCGATAGTTCGAAAAATCCTACATAACGTGCCGGTGTTCACTTGATATGTATACATTTTACAGCCATACGCGATTTTTCAGAACTGACCTCATTTTACGGGCTCTCCTTTGTTCATAAAGTTTTCCGTTACAGAAGCCTTTCGGTCGATTCATATATCACTAATCTCGTTGACCTATCGAACGCCATAAATTTATTATTATTATCGTAAATTATTTTTTCAAGAATTAAGTTTTACGCGTACACGATTTTATTGAGACGCAGGGTACACAGCTGCAGATACGTTACTCATTTTACAATATCGTTTCGGACGTACAAATAATAATCAAAATTCGAATACAAATAACAGTGTTACGTAACATTGAGTGATATATAGTTTCGACAACGACGTGGGTGCATACGTAATATTAATAAATATTCGAGAAAGACATACGTATTTACGAAAATAATGCGGGTCGATTATCTACTGGTAAGCCGGTACCGGTTACTATAATTCGGTAAAAATCGTTCTATTAAAATTTCGGATCGGCGTGATTGGCCTCCTTTAGTTCCGTACGTCCGCAAACAAGGAACGACAATCGGGCGAGCGTACGGTTTTATTCAACCGTAAGACGAAAAATTAGGGCCCGAGATTTTTTTCAGTATATTTATTTAAATATTGTCGCGAGACCTAAAAACAACGGTTAAGTTATTACGAACTTATTTACGGCGAAATGGCGGGCGCGGGCCGCCCCGCGAGAGATCAAAAAGGATGTAATTATTATTCCGCTGCGAAAAGCTTAGTCGCCCTCATATAAGAGAGAGGATTTTACCCTCGTTAAGCGACTAATTATAAAAACAGGAGACAAAAATCTACGAATTAATAAACAATTAAATTTGTTATACGCATTAAAAATAATCGCCCGAGTGACGCGCTTAAACTTTTTACCGCTAAACTGTTGAGATATACGTTGAAACCAGACGGTTTACTAATCTTTTTACGCGGTGGATATATATATATATATATATATATATATATACATATACTCGGTAGTCTTTACTCGAAAAATGAAAAAACCGTTTTGGGACATAGTCGGTGTGGTTTTCTCGAACTCTAAGGACGCGCAAGCGTGTTGTCCGCATGTTTGTGCGCACCGTAACTGCCGAAGCTTGCGTAGTATTCCCGTACAACGGAGAAAACCGAAAAATAAATCGCCCGACGATACGACGCGTCGTCACAATTATATTTTCGCTTTGTTCCTATAGGGTTTCAAACAACAATTTAGTAATTTTGGTGACGTTAAGATGTTAATGAAATTCGAAATTTTTCGCCGAAATAGCTAACGAGTTTGCCTGCCCCACTATACGTACACTCGTGGATTTCGACGTGTAACGTCTTCAAATCTAGATACCGTTCCGGACGCCGTGTGTTCAATCTCGCGGAATACACGACGCGAATTAACGTCGTAGTGGCGCCAAAATTCTCGAAATACTGTACTCGGGTGGAACAGGATAAACGTCGGGTCCGAATATACGACGGTCGGGCCACCGAATCGTTAACCATTTCGGGGCTATAACGTAATCAGCGTTCCGTTCAACGAGACGGGATCATTCGCCGTCGCCCTTCCTTTTCCCGACAATAAACGTACTCGTTATATGTATCGGTTATTTCGTAAATGTATGTAGGAAACGGGCGCAAATTAAAAACCGGAAACATTTCGGCACGCCGGCTGGCGGAGGAGTGGATGGAATTCGCGCGAAGTATCCGACAGAACGAATAGGATATATTTTAGCGCGGGAGAGCCATTGATGGTTTTCTGTAATAAGGCGAACGGAATGACGTTTTTTTTTTGTTTCGTGTAAAACGTTCACGTTCGGGTTTTTAGCGGATATTTTGTATTGTAAATATGGCGCGGTGGTACGGACAACGGAGCGAATTGATCATTCGCGGGATAACGACGAAGTGTTCGGAAGCACACGGGCGCGTACGTAAACCGAGCCGCCGTCGCGTAAATTAAACGGACGGGCGTGGGAATTTGGCGCGCGCGCACGGGTATACTGACGCGAGTGTGGACACAGACGCCGTTTAGAATAACAATAAAACGGACGGGAAAAAATAGGAGAAAAGGACGACGACGACGATGACAAGAGCGGGGTGGAAAGTCGGGAAGAAAATATTTATAAAAATGAAACGGACAACTCTCAAATATACGGATGAAAATCCAATACGGCTGCGTTGAAGGGCACTATATATACACACACGTACACACGTACACGTACACACACACACACACACACACACACACACACACACACACACACACACACACACACAAACACACGCACGCGCACACACGTACACACGTATATATATATATGTATACTCGTCGTCGATCGTTTGCTCTTTACCGGACGTGTCCCTTTGTTTCCTTTTTTCATCCTCAGCTTTTTTTTACTATTTTTTTTTTGTCGTCCGTGGAGTACGTGTCACCGTCAGCGGTCAGATGTTAAAACGCTACGGAGCGGCGACTTTAATTTTCCTCGTCAACGGATTTTCTCAATACCCCTCACACGAGAGCGCCCACACACACATACACACACATACAAAATACGCGTCCGTCGTCGACGTCGCAGTCGTCGCACGCACATTCACACATACACACACGCGCTCGGGTACGTATATATCTATATAACGTATTGTACGTACGCGTGTATATCGGGGGACCTCGAGCCGTGTATTTGTGGTGGTCGTCTTTGTCGTCGAGTGGTTATTCGTATTAGGACTCGTACGTGTATATTATATATGCGAAGATGAGAGGGCCTCCTCGCCAAAATCGTATATTCACACGATTGTATATTGATCATACGCGTACGAAACGTCGTCAATAACAACAAGTTGCGTAAATTCAACGTTGTACAACGCGCGTGTGTCTGTGGCGATAGCGAAGGTTCGCAAGTAACGAAAATGTGATCGACGATGCCGCCGAATTTCGAATTATCGTTTAGAAGTCCGCGTGGGTGGAGCACGAACGTTTAAATATATTTCGAACGCTAATACCACGAGAATTCGTCCCCAAGTAAATCGAGCGAATCCCTTCCTACCCCCTACCCCCTTCTCCGGGATATTGCGACGTTATTACGAATTTCGGAGTATTTCGCCGCGTGTTAGCTGTTGCTACACAGAAAACGGCCGTTGTGGACTTTCTAGAGTCCGTATGCGTACGTACCCTCCGTTATGTTGTCCCCGTGTACGATTTATCGCCGTACACGATTCGCGAACGTCCCGAGTACCGGTCGGGTTGTGTTTACTTCGTCTGATTATTACGCTGTCCCGGTGGCCAGTGGTTTACTTATCGCGTTTTTCAAGTATGTAATACGCGTGGCTTCTAGTCAAATGCGCGCCAACTTTGCGGAACCGATTCGTCGGTTTCTCACGATCAACAGACACCGTTTGTCCTCGGCTCGCCCGGTCCGAGTAGAAGAACCGAACAATCGAAGAAACGCGTACGACGTGTTTTCGAATTAAACTCCGACCGTTGACTTATATTTACGTACAAGTAAATCGCGAAAATAACGGCGCGACGTTGTCGGACTCTACTTCATACGGCGGTAAATTTTTGACAGCACACTGACCACCGCGTAACAGTGTTCGAACGATTCGTACGCGACTCAAGGCACTATTTTCGTTTTTTCCATCCCTTTTTTATTTCGTCGACCCAGCTCGCGCATATTTATTTCACGACAATAGTCGAAACCGAAACGTCAATTTCTTAGCGAACGGTTTTTCGGTGGTCGGTAAGTGGCGACGAAACGGTCGATCGTCCGCGTTCGGGTGTTCGTCGCAGTTTAATTTGAACGGAACGAAGAAAAAAAAAACCGAAAACCCAAAAGCCTAGCGCGACGAATGACGGAATTTTTCTAAACGCGCCGATCGCGCAACGGTAACGAAATCCCGAGATTATCGCTGACGCGTAATGGGAAGTCGCGCGGTCCATCGAACGTCCACGGTGACGTCCGTCAAACAAGCCGACAGCGCCCGTACGTTCGATCGATTCGACGGCCACAAGACGCGTACACGCGTCCCGCGGACGGTTCTCGGCCCGTTGTCCTCGTCGCGTTCGTATAAATTTCCGCGGGCAAAGGTGTCGCCGTCGCGGGCAAGTCCTGTACAATAATCGTACACGCAAACACACACATGCCCGACGCGGGTTTATATAGCCACCTCGTCCCGCCAAGACCAAACTTCGCGCGCCTGGTTTTTGGCGAACGCGTGGGGTAAGTTTTAATGAAATATTAACGGCGTTAAAACAATCTCGACCCCGACATATATATATATATATACACACATCGCGACGATACTCTCTATTCCGAATTGATTTATTTCGTCAATTTTCTTGCCAAACCCGAGCGGGCGTTATACGAAAAAAAATACGCACCCGTTCCAACCACCGAGGTGTACGAGTTTCGGGTACGGCGTGTGCCAAGACGCGCGTGTACCACCGGACGATACGTTCGTGTAGATTTCTGCTCGTGAACGCGACGACGGCGACGACGACGGCGGCAGCGGCCGGACGTGTAAAAGTTACTCGCCGTCGAAACGTTATTGTGCGTGCACATTTGTGTGTGTGTGTGTGTTCGCGAATTTTTTTCATTTTTGGCGTCTTTTGGACTGCACGCGACGTCGGCAATGTATTATTCGTTTTAAAAAAATTAAAATAAAAAACGTCCGCCGAACCCGGCGACGTTAATTGAAATTTATTAGGGACACTCGCTTGTATCCACTCGCCGAAAACGTGTACGTTACATTTATTTCGTTTTATTTCGGTATTTTTTTGTTTGTTCGTTTGTTTCGTCCTTAGTTGTTGGCACGGATAACCCCAAAGCGTGGCCAATCATCGTTGACCATAAAAAAAGGAGGAAATTGGAGCTCGTTTTTTCCCAGACTTATACGTGTATAAATCTAACACTACGGGGACGCCAAATTTCTAAGTTATACATTACAATAATCGTAAAAAGGAGCCGGGCGGTTATTTTTATTTTTTTCCGTTCCGGGTCTCGTAACAATTCGACACGCGAAAAGCTGCCAAAGGCCCTTTTTCCGCGCGCCTTTCGCTCGAAAATAATACATTCCGATTTCGGTATTTTTTTTTTTTTTTTGATGAAATTCGCGTGGATCGCTGTTGGCAGACATTCAAATTCGTGTTAACGTTAAATTGTCAGTTTTTATTATTGTTTATGTTGATGAGTTTTTGGCCCTAAGAATTGCGCAGCCGTTTTAATCGGACGATTTTGTCTGTGCAAATCTCTGGGACGTTCAAGCGCGCGTGCACGTGTATATGCGCGCGATCGCATAATATTGCGGATTTTCCGCCATTATGCGACAAAACATGTCCGTTTGATTTAATGGTCGTGAACGTACACAATACACGGACATTTTCGAATTGCGTACACGAGTGTACACGTATCGTCGTATAATTGGTCCGTATTTTGAGTTACGCGATCAAACGGGCGAATCAATGTGGAAATGTACTTAGGCAGGCCTCGCGTTTCCCTTCGTATGGGATTTCTGTACGAAACGGTTCCCGCCGAGTTGTCGCAATAATAGACGGACCGTGTAATTAAATTGAAACGGAGTGAGCTCGCCGGCCGGGAACGATTTTTAGGCCGTTTATCGAAGCGTGTCGACATCGAATATTGTCGGCCGTCGACGTCGACGGACGGTGACGAAAGTCGACGAAGCCGCACGCTCCGGCCCGGATGTCGGACTGTGTCTGGAGGAGATCGCGCGACGCCACGGCGGTTTAATCCGTGAACGAAAAACTCGGCGTGCCCGAATCCGTCGGCCGGTTCTCAGCAGGACGATCGCGCCCGTTGGACGCGCGAACGAGACGACGTAACGTTCACGAAGCGAACACATGCGGGGGCGAGATCTTTAGTTTCGGACAAAAGTCCGGTCGGTGCGGATGTGTCGGTAAATGTTCAACGAGACGTTAAATAAATGTCCGGGAGCGAAATCACGTGGGCGCGCGTACTCGTCTACAGAACTCTCCCGGTTTTGGCTACGACGGACTGGTTTTTATATGAAAAACCTGACCGAAAAATTCGACAAAGATCGACGACGAACGGACGAAATGTACGTCTAGATCCCAGAAATTGGTTCGCAGACGGGCGTTAATAATCTCGAACGCGGGTAACGTTTCGTGAACGTGCCGACGTAGACGAATTTCGAAACGAGCGAAAATTTCGGGAACCGACGTCGGATGCGGTCGCGTGTTCTCGTCACGCCGTTAAAGAATCCGAACCGTGTCTGGGCAGACGAGCGGGCCTGACGTCCGATCCGATATTCCGTCGAACGTCTAAGCGCGGTTTCGGAATCGTCCCACTCGCCTCGGTTCGTGGTATTGTCGAAACGTACGTTTACCGGCGAAACGAGTTTAAGGTTAGAGCCGATCAAGACAAGAAAACCGAGCCCGTGTCGTCGACACTCGTTTATGCCGCAGTAAGCGTGTTTGCGAGCATTTTACGCACAAAATGGATCGACGTTTCGAAATAATAAAATATAAACGCGCGCGTAGTTAATAAATCGTCGGTTTTTAACGAGAAATCACGTAACCGCGCGCGAGCAGTTATTGTTGCCGTAACGTATACGATTTTATATAAATATAGAAATAAGGAACGAGTTGTTTACGATATAATTTCTAAGTTACGCGTTACGATAAAATATGTACCGTGTGACGTCTACTGTTTAATATGTTAATAACAGCTTATTTACGTACAAAATTTATACGGGTGTTTGTCGAGTTTTTTCTCCCCCACCCGGCCCCGTTTAATTCTTAGTTATGTTGTTTAGCCAAAGCCGGCGGGCTCATATTAAATAGAAATATATTACGCGCGTAACGCGTTCTTTCCGATTCGAAACGTTTATTTTCCGCGCCGATTACGTTGTTTAGCGCGTGCCTTCGGCTTTTCGGCGCGCCAGATTAAACCGATTTCGTACCTCTAGTCTGGACGGGCCCGGAACGTCAGCAAGGCCGGTTTCAATAAACCGTTTAGACCGACGCCGATATTTGTCCGGGCGCTTTCCGCATTTTCGTTCCGACGTGACGTTTTCACACGGAAAACGGGGCCGAACTCGCTTACGGCACAGACTACGTCCCGTTACGTCCGAAGAATAATTTATTATAATAATAATATTGTCGAACGCGATACGTCTCTTATTCGGCGGTTCGTGAATAATTATTGTATATATGTTGGCCGTCAAAGAGGAACCGAACACGATTGATATTTCAACGTACATAAATGCCTCTCCGTGTACACTGTCGGACGTGCGGCACTTATAAGTATCGTTCCGGAATTTTCGAGTATTCGATAAAATTTTTATTAGCGTCTGGAAAATCGTTCGCTTCTATTGGTCGTACGTGCGCACGCACACACATATTGACGCTCGCGTTTATATATATAAATCCGATTCGAATAATTGACGTGTTCGTGGCGTACACATTAGACGAGGATTCAATTACAGAAACACGCGACGGACGTACGCGTCGGATCATCGATTATTGACCGTGTCGGCGGCGAGTTGGTGGTGCGCCAGGGGCGTCGTGCGCGGGGTGTGTTGTGGGCGGGCGAGGGGATGCTCGAATCATAAACAACTCGACGGTACCGTCTGTTTACTTTGGTTAATTAACGTGTACTTCGACGAACGCGCAACGATCGTCGGTTCAACGCGGAAAAGTATTAATATTTTTCTGTACGGCGTTTTATAATTTCGTCGAGAATGACGCTAGCGCGGTCGTCGGCCGAATAGTTTTACGAATAATTCCGACGTTACTCGGACAATTCCGGGACACGCTTTTACCAAAACATCGTTTCGCCGAATGTATACGAAAGTTCCGTATGTTTTTCATTTCGATAGAATTTTCGAACGAAATCGCGGTCACCTCGGTAAAGTGAAATGCCACGCAGAAATCGTGTGTCGACTATCGGGGAGGGGGGGGACAAGTTTTTCGATTTTCTTCGGCTATAGGCGAACTAAATTTGACGACAACTTCCTACCGGGGATTCCACAAACGTTCTTAAAATTACCGGCTTCGATCGTTTTAAAACATTTACGCGTTATTCGAACGGATTTTTAACGGTTCCGAGGCGTTTTAGTACTTACGTAAAGTTCCGCCACGTAAACGACCGTATTGTCTATACTATATTTTTTTTTAAGACGATTAACCTATTTATCGTGCGTATAGTGCCGTGGAAATTTCGATTTTAATCGTTACGATGAATTCGACAATGGCCCAACGACGGGGAAACGAATTAATTGTATCCGCGGCTAAGACGACAGAAAATACACACAGTCCCTTCGCCGCCGAAACCGCGATCGGTATTATTATTGGCCGACGAAGTTCCGACGGAAATACGTAGATTAGTTCGAAATATTTGTACCCTACCCCTCATCACACACATACACACACACACACACACACACACACACACACACGTATCGACAACTAAAACACGCGCGAAACAATACGGCGGGTGGCCGTCGTCGAAAGCTTTAGCCGCAGTAGCGTACGCGTCTACTTAGGCGGCCCCGGGGACAAATGATAAAATTGTCGTGAGCCGGGCGGCGTGTACGAGAAGAACGACGGACGGGGAGAATAATGGCAACAATAACGAACATCGTACGAACGAATGAAACGCGCGAAATTAGCATTTTATTAAACGGACGAATATTATCCGGGGGGTTTTACCGGCGTAATTATCATACACGCGGTGGAACGTACACGGCGGCGTGCGCGAACGAAGGACGACAATATCGCCGTATATATATTACGAAAAAAAAATAATAATAAAGTACGTACGGCCAGGTTTTTTATTATTATCGTCGTCCCGGATAAACGAGCTCGTGTTATATTATTATTGACTATTATAATAATCTAGATTTAGCATCGTTGCCCTTTGGTTTACGACACAAACGGGGCACGGCGGGTGCGTGCGTGTCCACTCCTCCGATCGAAAACCGTTCGGCCGACGTTATTATTACCGATTATCGTGCCGGTCGCGACGGCGACCAGTGGCCCCGCGTTCTTTTTTTACGATAACGACGTAGCTGGCCGCCGTCGCGTCGTCCAGTGCCCAGAGTGGGGACCGGGACGGTCGAACGGCGGCCATTGTGTTCCGCGCGGCGAAATCCGCCGGCGTTACGAAACCGCGTCGTTCGTCGGGCCGCGTGTTGTACACTTACTCGGCCGCCGGCCATCCATGACGGGGCTACGCCGTTTGGTCGTCGGATACTCCCGGACGGGAACGAAACGGCCGTTGTTCCGACCTTTGGCCGGGGACGCGAACGCCCTGCGAGTTGATTGCGGTTCGAACGAGTTCGTACGAGTCGCCCGGTAAATGAAAGGCGTCAGTATCGAAAGGGCGGGAACGGAAAATAACCTCCTCCGTACGGCGTTTGACGGAAGGAAAAAACCCGTTACGTTTTTCGAGGGAGGCTCTCCCGAGAGCAGTCGTCGATAATTGTCCAATTAAACGGAACAATGGCGACAAAACGGTTTGTTGCGACGTTCAGACGTTGCCGCGGAGAAACGTAATTAGTGTCCGGCGTTCGCGTTGTCGTTTCACGGCCGGTCGCGCGGTAATTATGTGCGCGTCGTCGATCCGATTTATAGCGCGTCGACGGCCGTCGAGTGGGAAATAGTCGAAAAAAAGAAAAAAACGACTAATTTCGAAATACACGCACGGCTGTTAGTAACGTTCGAGAGTTGTGTCCGGAGACCGTTTTCGAAGACTCGCCGTCAAGTGGCGACGGGATGATGGGACGGGGAGGAGGTCGTTAGCGATCGAAACTTTTGACGAGCCCGTTCGATTCCGGCCCTCGGACTCCGTACCCTAGTCCGCCCGTCTACGGTACGCTATCGACGGCAACGTTCGACCGATTTTTTCGCGAAAAAGTTTCCCAACCACACCGCCCGTACACCCTAGCGAACGTCTCGCCACCGGGCTCATTTGTGGAGATTCGTACGTGGATAATTTTATATATATATATATACTTTCACCTTGTAGCCTCCGGTGAGAAACGGGAGCCAACCATATGTATATATATATATATATATAGTGACCAAATACGACGATGACGACGTGTACGCGTGTGTGGGCCGAAATTGGGTTTTCGGTAAAAGTCCGAGGAGTAATCAACACGCGCATAGAGACACGCACGGACCGGGCGGGCGGGAGCGTCTTAAACCGGATGGAAAAGTTTTCGCTTAAATGATGTCCAGTCGGATTAAATGAAAAGGTTCTGGCACCGGTCCGAGAACTAATAGAGTGGTCCCGGGCGCGCGCGATCCCAGCGGGTTTTAATTATGACTCCTTTCCTTCTTTTCGACCTAGCGCGTCGCCCTCGTCGTCGTCTCTCTCACCACCCTCTACACTCCCCGCCAACCTAAACCACCTAACCGTTTCTCGGCGAAACGATCGAGCAATTTCTTTCGTTTCTCGTCGCGACCTCCTCCACCCCCCGGGGGCCGACGGTCTAGGTGCGCCGCGTACCCTCTCGTCCCGGACAAACCGCTGCCAAACGGTCGAAAGCAATCAACGGACGTGCCGAGAAATATATTCCGTTCGACACCGCCGCGGCGCGAAACGCGTTCACGTCAAAACTCGTATACACAGCGCGTTCCTTTTCGGATAATTTATATATAGTAAGTTGAAATTTGTAAAACTCACGGACGACGTTACGAGTAATGTTCGAGCGTTTTTCACGATTTCTTTTCATACGACCGAATAGCGTATTCGTTGGGGAAAACGGTCGTAACGTCCAT
Organism: Geopemphigus sp. TES_GeoC_2020; assembly: GCA_025469175.1. Taxonomy (NCBI): domain Eukaryota; kingdom Metazoa; phylum Arthropoda; class Insecta; order Hemiptera; family Aphididae; genus Geopemphigus; species Geopemphigus sp. TES_GeoC_2020. The sequence continues at coordinate 9,338 of JAIPRN010003377.1, read as the reverse complement.
CGCACCGACGTTCTGTCGACCACTCGTTTAACAGGAGTAGCCGCGTTCGGTCTCCGCCCTAAACGGACGTTTCCAACCGATTTATCGTCCACTCGAGTCCACGGCGTACGAAACGACACCGTGACGATTCGGCCGCGCGTGGCCCCGTTTATTTACACGCGGTCGTTTACTGTGCCGATAACGTTCCGTAAAAATGGAAACCGGTGCCGGGCGAACCGGATTTTCGAGTGCCTTATCGTCGGACGTGAAACGATGATTGTCGAAAACGGGCGAACCGATAGCGCGCAGTGGCCGAATCACAGGGCGACGACCGAAATTCGTTTCCCCGGTTCGACACCGTGTGTAATTTTGTCGCGTACAAAATTGTCATAAACGCGGCCGTGTTTCGGGACAGAAGTGCGGCGTTATTTCCGACGGCGGGGAACGGCCAAAAATTGATACCGAAACAGAAACGTTCGACACCGAACGGATTATCGAAATATATATATATATATATAGAAACAAAAGCGCACCGACGGTGTCGTACGGTTACAATAACGCGACGACGATAATAATACACACTCGGGCGTACGCCGGACAGCGAGCACCGGGACGGACGGCAATACGCGGGGTCGGCTCTAGGCGCGGGGCACGGTCGCCGTCGTAATACGATACGCACCTACCACGCGCGCCCGTGCGTACCCACTACCGGGTAACCGGGTACCGGCGGCGGCGACAATGGCGTCGGCGATCCGATAAGGACGGAGGTAAACTTATGGCGCGCCGTCGACATAACGCGTGCGTACGTACGTACGCGCGTCGTGCGAGACACGCGACGGCGCTTGGCGGCGAGTGGGAGGTGTGGGAAGCTCGGCGGAACGGAGGAAAACTCCCCGGCTCGTTACGCGGTTAGGTTTTTTTCGTTTTTTTCCTAGCGGCGTCGCGCGCGTTTATTTATCGCGTTCCCGTGTCGCGCGTCCGAAAGATTTGCGCTCGGATCTTCGCCGTCGCCTAAATCACCCGGCCACTCACACTCCGCCCCCGCGACCGCCCGTGCTACGTCACGGAACCCTCCACTCGTTGCCTTTCCGCCGGCGCGCCCTCGCCGTGCCGGACGGGTGCCGGTTTCAACCGAGCACCGGCTCGTCGTCCCACCACCGTCCGACCGCCGAAGCCGTCGCGCGCTTCCATTACCATTATTACCGCGACACTCGTAACCGTTTTTTATCGCGATCCGCCGTTGACGTCCTCCCGACGCCGCCGTCCTATACGCACCCCTCCACTAAACTCACACCGGTACGCGCGGCTCGTCTTATTTTGTTATTATACGTCGCGTTAGTCCGCCGTCGCGCCGTATTTTCCGATTTTCGGGCCGATTGCCGCCAAATTCCGTAAGGGTGCGCACGTCTATCGCGCGCGACGATTACGGAAACGATTAACTCGATTACCGCGTTCGGTTGAGTACAACAAGACGTGTGTTACCGCGGTATCGTATACAGTCCCGTCGTCGGCCGTAAGCGTGCGACGATTTTCTATTTACGCGATCACCGCGCGTGATTGACGCTTGTACGGCACCGAGAACGACATAACCGAACACGGACCCGTACGGACCATGGTAACGAGACGTTATTTTCGTGCGTTCGGACGACGAAAGTTCGGAAATACCTAGCAGAGCCGATTTCGGTCTTGAAGCGAATAGTTCCGTTCTACGGGCGGCTTGAAAACTGGCGTTCGGCCACACCGAGCTGATACGGCGTTGAAACGCGCGAGACGAAAATTGTCGCGTAACATCGAATTGTTCGTAACGTCGTGGACGAAATAGACGATCCGGGTGAAATCCCCCGATCGAGTGTTGCGCGTTACGAGCTCGAGTAAAGGACGTTCGTCCGAACCGAATAACGTACGAAAAGCAGCCCCGTTCGTCCCGATACCGTCCTCTAATTACGGTAACCCGGAGCAATCCCTGGGAATTGGCCGGGACAACGGTAATTGGCTCAAGGACGCGCGATCGAATTAAAACCGTACACGTACGCTGGCGGTCGGGCGTCGCGGGCAAAAAGGCGAAACGCCCGCCCATTTTGGGGTATTAAAAATATATCTTTTGTCAGAACGTGCGTGCCCAATGCCGACGTACAATATTCGTCGACAATTGACCAAACCGTAATAGTTGAGCGGGAAATTTAACGGACGTTTCGAGAACAGCGAACGAGAAACCGGCCGAGGCGCGTTCGCGTCGTCCGTTTGCGACGAACAGCGGCGGGTACCGTGACGGGGCCAGGGGCAACGGCCGGGCCGCGAATTCGGCGTGAACGCGGCAGACAAATTGCGCCGATGACGTGATTGGCTGGCGCCACCGCAACCGCGCCGCGTGATCAACTCTTAAATCAAAATCAACTTCCTGACCGTGCGCCGTCGCGGCGAACTGTCAAAACCGCGCTGATTTATACCAAACATAACTCGTCTTTAACCCTGACAAGCTCCCTCGGTCCCCACCTCGTTCGCACGTTTCCCGCCGCCCCTTCCGTATTGCTCCTCTCGTCCCGCCGCCGAGACTGTTTGCAACGCACCCTCCGTTCCTCCGACCGCCGCCACGGAAACGCCATAAAAGAGATGAAGACAAACCCTTCCGCCCGAATCGTCCGCTCGCGCATATATAAGTATAATAATAACGAGACGAAATCCCGTATACATTTACACACACACGGGCGCGCGAGAACGAAAACCCGAAACAAAGTCTTCTCCGGAATATTCGCAGACCGATAAATATACATTTTATTTTATGCGCGCGCGCACGCGTTTTTGCCTCGCCAAAGTCCATAAAATTTAACATATAACACGCGTCGGTCGACGTTTTTTCCCTCTTTTTTTCTTTCTTCCGTTTCTTCCATGTTCGCACGTTCCTGCACGCCACCATATTGCGCGATACACGTATACTGTATTACCGCGTCTTGCCTAAACGTGGCCGCGTTTCGGATAACCGAATCGATGGACGATACGAAATCAACGTCCAGTATCGGTCGTCGGGTTACCGCCGGGAAATTTCGCGCCGAAAAACCGTTTCATTCGGTTCGGCGGTACACTAGGTAGGCGTACATTATCTCGTAGTTCGGTGTATCCGAGCATCCGGTTTTGACCTTGGACGTCATAAGTACTATTTAACGAAGACGCGCACGATCGATAGAACAATACGAAAACAAAAACGACTTGGTCCGTACGGTTTTAGGCCCGTAATGAATTCGTCGAGATCGTATTCCGGAAATACGTCCGATATCGTTTCGGCATTTTCGAAATAAAGAAACCACCACCTCGCCCAAAGTTTCGTTTTCGACTATTACCAAAACGAATTTGAAAATAATCGTAAAAACCCTAAAAATTCGTATTGAAATCATCGCGGGCCATAGAGTGCCAGATGGAAAACGAAGGTTTTCCGCAGCGACAGCGGGGACAACGCGTGAAAATCACGTCAAACAGTCCGTATACGTTTTTTAACTTGGGCGTTTTTTTCGTCGCGTTTTTCGGCCAAAGATACGTACCGGTCGTACGCGATTTATGTACGAACGATACACACACACACACACACACACACACACACACACACATACGCACACACACTTAAACACACGCGCGCGGTTTAACGTACAGACACGAGCGACAAGTACGCGATAGTCAGATCGACGAAGATAATAATATAAACGTTACACATTCCGACGAAATACTGTTGCCAATAATAGTAATAATAAAAACGGTTCTGACACTGCGCGACGACACAATATATATGTATATATGTGCGTGTGTATACACACGCCGTGTAGAAACTGCTGCCACCGAGACAATGGTGTTCTCGGGAATTAAAATTTCAAGACAATGCGAACGCCGCTGCGAACAACAATGTATATATATATATATATAAATGCACACCTATACACCGTCGTATGTGTACGTCTATAATGTACTGAACACAAACGCGCACGGTACGTGTACACAACCTTCGGACATAAGCGCTCAGACGCTCGAGTGTGTGTGTATGAAATGTACACGCCGTCGAATTCGCCGGGACGCGGGCGCGTCGTACTACTGGCGTTACGGTCCGTTCGAAAAAAGGTAAAATGATAAAACGCAAAATACGATCCAATAAAGTTTTCCATCGCCACGGGAAAAATTCTCTTTTCGGTATCGCGAAACGCGTGCCGCACGTGTAACGACGCGCCCGCCAACCGTATTTACGTAGTGTGTGTGTGTGTGTGTGTGTGTGTGTATTGTACACTGGCGCGGTTTCAAATGGATAAACGATATCAAAGGAACGAGCTCTCGCGAGGACACGATATACTCGCGCTCGGCAAAATAGCACACTTCATAAACAGACCCTCTGTCAAATTCTGTACGTTATTATGTTAAGCTTTAAAAGAGGAATTTCGTTCGGGGTGGGGGAGGTTTTTTTTAACTACACAAAACAGCTCTCCGAGCGATTTCACCTGTGTATTGTTACGTTATTACGAAAGTTACACCGCACCGTCGAACTTTGATCAGACGGCGCGCGTAATTATTACGTTTACGCGGGACGCGTCGTTCGTTCGCGTGTACGGTAAACAAAAAATGTTCTGGTCGACCGGGGGAGAGAGAGAGAAAGAGAGCGAACGCGATTTTCTCGTTCGCGTAATCGCTATTAACGCGCAGGGACGTCGGGTAGTAGGACACGGCGGGCCAAAGCGTCGTTCGTCGTCCGTGACGGTCGTCTCTATTCGTTCGCTTTTTTAGGAACGTCCGCGGGCGACGGTCTCACTCGTCGAGTTGATTGGCGGCCGGCGAACGTGACGGAATAATAATCGCCGACAACGGTTCATTAGATCCGCCGTCCAAACGAGAGCTAATAATAACGAGGGACTGGGGAATGACAAATTCGCCGTCGTCTCGATAGTCGATCCCCGAACGGGGACGGACGATAAACAGTAGACACAGCTCGTCTACCGAGCGCGGCGTTGTTCGAACAATGTACCGATTTTTATTGTTCGCCGCCGTCGAACAAAGTGCGCCCGGGTACCGTAGTACGTGTCGCCGTTTAATAAGCTACATGGCGGTGAGTATTCGCCAGGGGAGGGGCGAACATTTTTTTCGTTTTAATACGACGCGGAACGTACGAGACTCGTATCCGCCGAATAAACCGTTCTACCGACGCGCGTCCGAGTGTTTATCGTCATAAAATCCTTATCGCCAAGCACGACACGTCGACAATCCGAGATATACGACGAATCGAACGTTTCCACAATCGTACGAATTTATAATGGACGCGCCACAAATACCTTCGCGGTCGTTCGCGTGTTTTCGTCGTTTTTCGCCCGGGCACGTAACCGACTCGTTTGTTTTTGGGAAACGTTCAAACGTAGCGCGGAATTCGAATAGTTTCGTCTCTAAATCCAGGGACGGCTGCTCGGTGCGGTTCGTTTCGCGTTTGCGATTCGTGTACGCTTGACGATCGGCACGAGCCATGAATTCGCCCGTTAAACGTCGACATCATCGTCGTGGTCGGATTTTCTAAACGCGAAAACGTTTTTATTTTTTTTAAAAAACGAAAACTAAGCGCGATCGGACACACCGCGACGGCCGTCCGCGTTTTCGTATTCATCGATTTCTCGATACCCCGGGAAACACCGTCGACGACACCGGCGTTTTTATCGTTTACGCGCGGGCGCGTGCACACCGTTCGTGACCAGCCGCAATTACGTAATTTATTATCGTAAGCCGAAAATCTCGCTTCCCCTTTTTGCTGTCCCGCTGATCCCCGAGACAATCGCGCTCGAAACAATTTTAAGAACGTTTATTATTCGCGATTTAAGACGTCCGCTCCTATCTTCTTTTCATGTTCCATTTTCCCTTGTCTCGCTTATGTTGTTTGGCCTGTCATCGTTTATTTATTCGAATTTTCGTTCCCGAGTTCGTCTTGATCTTTTAAATCATGTACATGGAAACAAACAGATACGTGCTAAAGATATAAGTGTATATATATATATACTCGTATACGTATGCGCGCGCAAAACGGATGGAACTATAATTAGATTTTCCCGCTATAGCGTTATTTTATTTATTTTTCCCGAAATATTTTCGCGCGTACAAATATTTTACGTTTCTTCATTTTATTCGTTCGTTCGTTTTTGTTGTCTAAATGAATTTTATACGATTACCGGTACACACACACACACACACACACACACACACACACGTACACACACACGTACGTACTTACGTACGTAGCCATGTATCGACTCCGAGAATTTCAAATCGTATTTGCATTCGGAATACGCCAAATTTTTTCCAAACCCCCTCCCCCCCACTCGAGGTGACTCGCGAACGTGTACCAGTTCGATTCCCGTGTTCGTCAAACGTTCGCGTACGCTCGGACCACGTCACTTCAGTGAGATGGCGCGAGTATAATTTGCGCCGTCGTCGCGGATCCGTTGTACGGTTATAACGCGCGAACGTTAAACGGTACGTCGTTGTATAAGGGAGTGTGTCGACCGAGCGCCCGATTTTCGTTAGATTCGTTACGTAAAAGTGCCTACTCTCCCCCGGTTTGGATGGGGGGAGGAGGAATTCGTGAAAAATATTCTTACTCGCACGTGTCAGCGACGATAATCGCATCGGAGACGAAAAACCGAGCCGACCCCCCGAAACGTTTCGAGTACGCAAAAAAAAACGCCCCCTCCCCCCGTCGTACGGCGAAACAAATCGTCCGCTCCACGCTTGACGACGGTATACGGCGCGCTAATTAGGGTAACGGCGGAACTAGACGCGCGCGCTATGGTCGTTTACTCGGGACGACGTTTGTTCGCGGTGCCGGATAATTTTCACCGTCGACCGGCGTTCGTATTTTGATACAGTTTTTCGCGACGCGGGTTCGGATCGGACGGATACACTCAATTCCTATATCCGGTCCGACGGTTGAACCTTCCCCTCCCGGACACGACCGCGCGTGTGTACCACACGCGGAAATGACCGGACGACGATTCGGTTTTGGACGCGCACCGAAAGAAAACGCGTTCGACGACTAGGTTTTCGACTACGGTTAATTCGATACGCGCGTAACGGGTTTTCGTTTATGAATTCTAGCGCTCCCGGCGAATCCGTCGTATTTGTACAAATTATCGTAACGGTCCCCGGCGTTTGTTCAATAATAATAATACGTCGGCGTTGAACGACGTCATTCAATAACACGTACCGAACCTAACCGACGTTTACGGGAAAAACCGAAAATGACGGACCGATAACGTTGTTTGGATAACGAATTTATCTGAAAAGTATTTATCGAATTCCAAATTAGCCCGGCACGGGATATTCCCTACGTTCGGGGAACTTAACGAATCGCCGTCGACGTTTACGAAGGCGGCGTGAGCGTTTCGCGGTTCGATTAAACGTTCGTTATTACGCGAACACGCGTACCGTCGTTGTTGAACACTCCCAGTTACGGACAAAGCTGTCGAGGTGTGCGATTGAGGACAGTTTTTCGCATTTCGAACGCGTTCTACGTCGAAAATCAAACGTCGTCGGTGTTTCAAATACGTTTCAATAGTGCGCGTACACGTGTACGGTCGAGGGTGGTCAGTCTGATGTCGAACGGTGGATGGGTATAAAGACAATCGATTTAGACTGGAAAAATAACAGTAAATGCCGACGGTTTTGTAATATTCGTACGCGCGTATAGAAAACGGTAATTCACATTTCGTTCGTGGCGGATCCGTTCGATGTCATCGAGCGCTGAAAAAAGTGCCACTTAACTTCGTCGATTGTCGACGAACTGTCACGACTCACGTGCAGACGGGCCAATCGCGGCGGGATACGTGAAACAAACTCTTCGTCGGACGTTCGTTCGTTCGTCGCGGTCCCTCAAGCCGTTACACCCGGGTCGACAAAGCCATTGTCGAGACGCGCTCGTCGCCGGACGTGGCCAACTCTTACCGGAGAGAACGTTTGAAATTTGCTTAGGCGAGTGGAAACGCCGAATCGTTACACGACCGTCACGTTTGGAGAAGAGGGCTTGCCCCGCGATTGTTTCGCGTCGTACGTAAACGTAAACGCGACCGACTAATCCCGTCCGGCGCCGTTTCGGAGCTTAGCCCCTCATCCGTGCCGCGAGTGGATCAATCGGTTTAGACGAATCGACGGGTCCGATAATAATAACGGAAATCCGGGTTATCGCGTTACGGGCGCGGAATTCGACGAAATCGGGACGACCGAAGGAACGTCGGTTTAAATAGGGAATTCCAGAGATCGGAGTAAAAGTTCGACTGTACGGCGCGTATGTATATGTGTATATTACGGTACGTCAATTTCGCCGCGAGAACGGCGCGACTTACGAGAACGTCTGACAAAACGTGATTTTCTGAACGGCGAACGAAAATACGCCGTCGCGCGCGTGATTTAATAGCGTACGCGTGTATACCTAAAACCGTGACGTAAATATAACACGTTTTACGTAAAAACCGTCATCTGCAGACCGCCGTTTATATTCGGATTTAATCGTATGCAGACGCGCGCGACGGCGTACACGTCCGAGTGTTCTTGAAATTCGCGCGCGTTCGGTTCGCACTCGAGAATTTCCGCGAAACAAAATGGAAGAGATCGTTTGACGCGTTTTGCCGTGACGACGTCAGTGCGCGCGTTTCCCTCGCTAACCGTCGCACACACATACACAAACGTACGTTGCCGCCAAAGTGTCAGACTCAATAATACGCCCTCGCCAACGGTGGTTGAACGGTGCGGACCCGTTCGACACGACCTCTTTGGAAAACGAAAGAAAATCGAAACTCCTCGGCGCGCGCTATTCGAAACGGACGAGTTCCCGATACCGTCCTGGCGGACGTACCCTTTTCGATTACGATCGGTCAAAGTCGCGAAACGAACCAACTTCTGGGCCAGAAAACACGGCGGAGAATCGTCGTGGCGAACAAAGGCCGTCGTATCGTCGAAGTCGTTGATCCGGCGGAGGTTGGCCGTTAAATTCGCCGGTAGGGTCGTACGAGGCGCGCGGGCCGTCTTCGAGATGATCGCGAGACACGCCGAACGATTACGCGACTATTAAACGAACGAACATCGGTAATTATAATCTCGCCCGGATCATTTGTAGGAAAACCCGTTTTGCGTTGGCGTGACATTTTCCGATCGTAATTCGTGGTTAGGTTAGGGGTAGACCTCGCGCGAACGACGCGAACGGTTGGGCGAAATCGATTTCGGTGAAAAATGTGACGGGAACGGGCGCGATTTTCGAAAGCGGTGCGGCTAATCGAGGGATTAACCGGTGGACGCGAATCGCCGCGGCGCGTTTGTAGACGTTAAACGACCTCGACAACGCGGGGCACTTACGTACAAAA
>JAIPRN010003376.1:0-21905 GCA_025469175.1 Geopemphigus sp. TES_GeoC_2020 | reverse complement strand
TTTCCCCGGTGCGTCGTACAGTTTTCGGGCGATATTCTATCGTACAACTATATTGTAACGCGGGAATTAAAACGTTCGGCGCGGGCCGTCCGCCTCCAGATTTGTTTCCGCGGATTTAATATTCATCGTCCGCCGGTTTGACCGAGCGTGGTGCGCCATTTCGAGCGCGAACACCGCCAACGAAACGCACACGCCGTATCCGAATACTTTGAGCGGCAGATGAACGTCGGCGATGGACACGCCGACGTATTGGTTGGCCCTGCCGGACGATCCGCACGACGGTTTCGGGCTTATCCATTGGTTGAAGATCCGTTTGCTTAGGCCCGTTTCCATTTGCTGTATCAGCCTGGCCGGACGTAACGAGCGGAAACAAACAAAACGCGGTTATGGCGAATTTCGAGCGGCGTCCACGAATTTCGTCGCGCGACTCGGTAATAACGTCGTCATCGATATTTTGTTTATTGTCGGGAGTTTAATAACCCACGTACTTCTGTTTGAATATGTCTTTGTGCCCGGACTTCTTAACTAACGCCACTGACAGAAGCGGCATTTTGAACAGTTCGATTTCGCTCAATCCGCACTTCTCCTCCTCTCGCCATTCTTTGCCGATCACTCTGTAGGCCGCCATCATTTCTACCTGTAAATACGAATCGCTCGGTTCATTTCCCTCCACGAAAATCGCGATCGATTTTAAAACCAAAAATCCGTGAAACTCCGTGCGAATTCTGCCCATTCCTACGGCGGTACTAGTGAACGCTTGATTTTCTATCGGCATTATCTTTCGTCTATAGAGTTTTTTTAAATTGGCGTCGTCGGTTTCCTAAAAAAGCAAATAGAAAAAAAGTCGCTTTACGACGCGAAATCGAAATGCCGTCCGAAAAACGCGACCATCGTCGGTCCAATAGGTTCGACGTGTTTTTCGGCCTAGAAATAATTCGAATTGAAAAGTGAAGCCGTCGTCCAACGAACGAATTAAATCGTTAGCGACGCGGCGAACGAAGAGGCGTTTAATTTAAAAACGCGTAAACCGTTCGTTTCGTAATATTCGAAACGACTCCGGCCGTTGTACGGCCGAAGAACAAACGTATCGCCGAGATTTACTCACTTCGAAATAGCGTTTCGCGTACGGTGTGATTTGAACGCTGAACGTCATCGGGGACTCCACTATGTCTCTGATGGACGCGATGGAATTGCTGTTGGATTGGATTAGCGCGGCGATGCACGCGGAGTACGACGTGAACACGAACAGGAAAGTCGAAAACAGTATGAAAACTACCACCCTGACGGCCCCGAAATTCGACGTGAAATGCGCGCCTAGAACATGCACGGCGACGGTACCGTATTCTGTTTCGGTACGGTTTTCGGTGGCCGACCGATCGACGCGGGCGCCGGCTGTTGGCCGGACGAACTTACCAGGACCCGGGGGACAGGTACGTTTCCGTCACCGCTGTTACGCCGTCGCGCTTTCGGCGGCGGTTTTCGATTTCGGGGAAAGCGGCCCGACAATTAATTCGGTTTACCTTGTTGGCACACGGCTCCGTGCACTAGCGTAATTACGTCCTGAACGCTCGGCGGCGCGCCGTGGACTCGCGCGCAATCGGCCGCCCGCGTGAATACGACCAACGTGATCACGAACACGACGACGGTGACCAATATCACCGACCACACTTCGGACGTGAACGGCAACGACAGAATATTGTGCACGCTGGACAACGGTGGCTGTCTGAATAGCGCCACCGTCCTGCCGACGACAACGACAATGTCACGGGAAAGCGCGAAAACCGCGCGTTTGGGGGGGAAGAAGGCGCGGAGAGTTTCCCGGTGCCGTTCCGGTCGAATCGCGTGCACGTACGGCGGGGATGGGCCGGTGCGAGATTATATGCCGCGGAACTCACCGCAACGGGATCGTGCCCACCGTGTAATCGATTACGTCCATTCGGTCCTGCCGTATCAAAACGCCCGCGGCGCTAAAATCGATCGCCTCCGTTTGCAATAGTCCGGTCAGCCCGCTAAACGATCCGTTCCCCAATGACCAACCGTAGTCGTTCACGATACTCAGGTCCATTCTTAAACACGCCAAAGACACAACCGCCGTACATTCGCGTCGGGAAACCGATCGCGCCAGTGAGGCCGTTTACTTGAAATTTAGCTGGTACGACAGCGTGTTCACTATCCCGTAATGCAGATGAGCGAATACGTCCAAATCGGAACTGATCTTCTTGTTGAACCCGTAATAATGCTCTTTGTTTACGATCTAATGACAACAACAACAACAACAACGGAAAACGAAAACTAGTATTCGTGTGTATTTATAGCGTTTTTGCGTTTCGCTAGTACACCTAACCGTTATTTACGAACCACCGTGGTCGATTTGAGCGTCACGCCCAGAAAATCGTTTCGTTGTTCGTTTAAAACGAAACTGTTGACGTTGAAATGGTTCGGCGACCCCGAACCGATGCCGAACACTCGTAGTTGGTCGGTTTTACTGGCCCGGAAACCGTTCCAAATCGTCCAGACGTTGTCGTCGACCTCTTGGAACAAGAATACGCCCGAGTCCGGCAGCACGTAGGCGTCGGCCAAATAACTATTGAACGTTCGCGCCGCGACCGCGGTCGAATCCGTCGTATTCCCGGCGGTGGTATTGCCGCCGAACACTATCCAATCGGTTTGCGTGTTGAACAGCCGTTTTTCCGATATCTATATTTTCCGCATTCGCGGGAACGATTCGTCGCGAATCATACGGTGTTTTTAACGCGGAACGATTCGTGAAATACGCTCCGTTAATAATTATAACGATAATAATACCCGTCGGAAGTAATCGTGCGTCGGTATTTTACAAGAGACGTCCACCAAAATGGCGTATCTGTACCACGTGCCTTGCGTCTGTTCCACGGACGATCCGAAATACACGGATATGTCAACGGACGATAGTTCCTTCAAAAGTCGTTTGTCGAAGTCTGGTCAATAATAATCGGTAAGCTTTTTCTATTCCGTTCGTGTTGGGAACGTTAATTCGAATACGTTACCGTATGACCAACACGCGTCGACCGTCACTGTTTGTACGTGTCTGTGAGCGATAAACGTTTTTAATAGATGTATCGCTCCGTCGAAGTCGGCGAAAATTGCGTTTTGAAAAACGATAAACATTATCGATACGAAACATAATCGTTTCGTTAGCATCGTCTCGATTTTTCGGGAAAAACGGTTTTTTTTTCGTTTGTAAATTGTAAAATGTCGAATCGCACCGGAACGACCGATAACCGCGAAATACGTTTCGCGTCGCGGCGTTAACGTTCGAATAAAATATGCGCCGCGACGAGTACGTTTCATCGCGGTGTTACTAACGGAAAAACAAACACAGAAGTTGACGCGATACTAAAAATACGTTTGTAGGTCAACATAATCGTTTCACGGACGAGTTTCCGAATTCTGACTATTCGTTTGTTCCGTATATCTAATATCAACAGTTTTAATAGTTCGGTATACAAATAAACGTAACGACGTAACTATTATTTACTTAGAACGACGTTTATAATAATGTCGTGCGAAGGATGTAAAAAAATACACGCGCATACATATATACGTGCGCGTATATGAAACGAAAATATTAATATTTTTCGGAAGCTCCGATTTAATTTCGAATAAAAATAAAATACCTTTTTTCGCGGTTAAAAAAAAAAATTGAGCTCGTTTTGAACGGGAGATTTTGCTCCGTTAGTGCGGCGTAATTTCTACCGTGTGCGCAAACAGCGTCCGGCGATGACGGGACTCGCGGGAAACAACGAAAACGATCGTCACTTTGAAATATCCAAAACCAAATTCGGTCGGCCACGTAGATCGCGAACGACTCTCCGGTAATCAACACCGTGGCCGCCGTTTTTCTTTCAAATCAAATTTTTCGTACGACGTCACCATCCTAGTTTGCGGACTGTGTTTAACCGGTGACGGGTAGGGACGCGATGTTCACGATATTGCGACGGAACGTTTCGCCAAAATCTTTTCGAAAAAATCTCTACCGCCAAGCGCGCACACGACGATAACGTATATTCATACGCGTCGGGCCCGTTTATTTTCCCGTAGGACGTTCGCTCCTTTTCCCTCGCTTTCTCTCCCCAGCTACACGAGGTCCGACCACCTCTGTCCTCATCGTCCACTTGGTCCGACGCCCGCATTTTCTTCGCTCTCGCCAGCCACCCTTACGTACTTTTTTCCATTATATCACACCACCACCACTGTTTGCACGGTCCTTCATTTCGCTCATCCCTTCTCATTCTTTCTACCATTTCCTTTCGCCGTCACCGTCGCCGCTTTAGTCTTTTCCTATTCCACGACACTTCACTCGTTACGGTGCGGGACCGTTTAAAATAAACGGTTCGGTCGACCGACGGGGTGAACACGTCGCTCCGGATTATCGCTGTGGGTCTGTCGCGCCCGTTCGCAATGGCAGATGCACGTGTCCGAAAGTTCGCGTTTCCGGCGACGAATATCGTAGGTGCCGTACAATAAAACGTACGGTCGCGAAAGTTACCGTTTAACGTTTTATAATCACGGCGTTGTAATTTTAATATTGTCGATTCGATCAGATTTTCGCCCTTGCGTTGATTACGCTATACTTACGCGGCAAACGTATTCTCGCGCGGCGCACATTCCGAAAAATCCCGAAATTCGTCGATCGTCGTTCGTTCATTCGTCCGTTCGTTCGGTGAGAATTTCAATCGGACGAACGATCGCCACCGTAAGTGAGACCGGCGGCGTGTAATTTCGATATTGGTAGTTACGCATTACGTACGATTTGGGTAAAATTTTATTCGGTAAACGTTAATTTTTCTCGCTACTACAGTTCATCGTTTGGTTCGTGTTCGCTGCCCGCCGCTATTTCTCCGATCTGTCCAATAATGGTGCGCCACTTCCATCGCCAGTATTCCCAACGAAATGCAAACGCCGCATCCGAATATTTTTAACGTTATCCGTATTTCCGTTATGGATACACCGACGTACACGCTCGACCTGCTGGACGCGCCGCACGTGGGCTTCGGCGTTACCCATTGGTCGACGATTCGTTTGGCCAGTCCGACTTCCATTTGTTGTATTAGCCTGCGTAAAGTAATATGACGGAGCCGGTCAACGACGCCACGTAATCGACGAAACGGCAAATCGTTGGCCGTACATTGTTTTCGCTTTTTTCTCAATTTTCGCCTTATTTTATGGGCGAATAATTACGCGCCGATGTTTTCCCTACGAACACAACCGGGAACGATTAAGTTTACTACGAATCGCCCACCTACATTTGTTTGAATAGTTCCCGGTGCCCGGAGTTCTTCACCACCGGGATCGACAACGGCGGCATTCGGAATAGCTGAATTTCCGCCAATCGGCATTTCTCCTCGTCGCGCCATTCGTTACCGATAATTTTATACGCCGATATGACCTCCGACTAGAACAGGGCAACATAAAAACCGCCCGTTTCGCCAATCGAAAAACGAAATGTTCGTACCATAAACCCGTGGAATTCCGTACGAATTTTCGCTATTCCGTCGGCCGCTTTAGAAAATCCGTCGTTTTTGGTGGCTATCATTTTCGTTTTATACAGCGTCTTTATTAAAGGATCTTCGGTTTCCTAGAAAATGTCTCGAGCCTTTAGATTAACTACGGGCGCGCGATAACTAAACGATCCCGATCGAAAAACTTTTGAATTTGTTTTTTCGGAACAAGTATATACTTTGATTGTCTACGTACAATCGACGAAATTTTCGTGAATTTTTTTACGGGGAACTTAAGTATCTTTAATTTCGAGAATTTCGATTGGTTCGCGGTTTTTTTTTTTGTTATTTCGGCATACAAAAGTGTACGTACTTACAAAGCTTACTTTGCTCGAATTATTTCGAACAAGCTGATCGCGCGCGCGTGGTGTGAAGTAATTTGTTAAGCGCTAGTCGCGTTCAATTTGTTTGTTAAAACAATATTTTCGACGTTGTTCAAACTTACTTCGAAATAATATTTTCCGTACGGACTTATCTGGGCACTGAACGTCATAGGCAATTCCACGACATCCCGAACAGATTTGATCAAATTACTATTCAATTGGATCAACGCGGCGATACTCGCCGAGTACGAAGTAAACACGAACACGGATGTCAAAAACAGTACGAAAATGACTATCCGAATTGATTCCAATTTCGATTTACAACTTGCGCCTGGAATCGCGTTTAAACGTGCAGTTCGAATCGATCGAAACGCCACGCGCGCTGATAAATACGCGGCGTAACGAACGACATCGGGACGGCGAAGCCCATAACGTCACGACGGCGATTATTAATAACGCGTCGTCTTGATTTCGAACCAAACGTTCGCGTGTCCGTTAGGAGAACAGTCGCGCGCCCGAACCGCGTCTGGTACGCCGGGTAATACCGCATTTACTTTGTTGGCAGACGGCTCCGAGGACCAATATGAGTATGTCGTGAACGGTCGCCGGGCTTTCGCTCTTGCCGTTCGGTCGGTTATTGGCGAGTGTGAACAGGACAAGTACGCATACGAACGTGAGCAGTGTAGCCAGTACCGTCAGCCATAGTTCGAACGAGAACGGTAATAACAGAATGTTGCGCACACTGGACAACCGCGGCTGTCTGAATAGTACCGCGGTGCTGTCGAAAAGCCAATAAACGTTCGATTTCCAATCGTTAAAATATACGTAGGGTGTTTTCCCGGTCGTGTTCGGTGTCGAACGCATAAGCGTGAAGGATAATAATACGAAAGGGGAACATGACCGGTACCGAATTTCGTAATCGAAACATCGCCACTGGGCGACCTATCCACAACCCCACCCAACCCTCTAAAGGATTTCTACGCAAAGTGCGTCCGTTTTAGCGCTCTATGACGATGCCGTTCCCCGGACTCGTGTAACCGACACGTTTCTTTAGCCACTTTCCGATTGTTGTCAATTTTAGGCCGTCCTAAAGTCATTTATCGACAATTATTCGGCGGTCCGAGTCGGTTTCCGAATGTACGAAATTACGCTCGGATTAATTACGAATCGTTTTTTCGATCGTTCCGAGGGCGTTACGTTTCGGACGGGTGTTCGATAGTTTTACGGGGGCGTACGTACGAACCGTAAATTCACGAATACCTGAGGCCATTCACCGGCGGGCCGCGGCCGATGAAAATCACGTTTAACCGCGCTCGTCGACGACACGACGTTTATTGGCGGACGCTTACCGAAATGGTATCGTGCAGATCGTGTAATCGATCGCCGCCATCCGGTCGGTTCGCATCAACACGCCGGTGGCGCTCAGATCGATCTCGTTCCTCTGTAGGGCGCCGATTAACCCGCCGAACGACCCGTTGCCGAAGGACCAGCCGTATTCGGCGTCCACGCCCAGCGCTATCCTTGAATAACAACCACGACGACGACGACGAGGAAACAACGTTTTCGTGGCGGTACGCGCCGTCCCGCGTATTACGGTACTCACTTAAAGTCCAATTGTCGCGACAACGTGTCGACCATGACGTAATGCATGTGAGAGAATATGTCCAGATCGGAACTTATTTTCGCGCCGAACCCGACGAATTGCTCTCTGTCCACAATCTGCGCAAACCGTTTTTACTCGGGCTGTCCGCGGACACGTTACCGGACTTACCACCGTGTTCGCTTTTAGCGTGATCCCCCGGAAACGTCTCCGCCCTTCGTCCAAACCGTTTACGTCCGGTGACGCCGAACCGACCCTGTACACCCTGATCGCGTCCGACACGCTGGCCCGAAACCCGGTCCAAATTTCCCACGCGCCGTCGTCGGCCCGCTGCAACAAGTACACGGCCGAATCCGGCAACACGTACGCGTCGCCCAAATAGGTGTCGAACAATTTCCGCGCGACCGACGCCGCGTTCGTGCCGTTCGTCGCCGCGTCGCGGCGCAACAATATCCAATCGTTTCGCGTGTTGAACAGCCGGTCGTCCGAAACCTGAACGATCGGGACCGGTCGGTTTTTCCGTTCACCCGAAATGTTGAACGGAACCACCGACGAGTCGGATTACTTGTTGAAACACTTTGGCCGGTTTCTTACAAGCGAGGTCCACCAAAAACGCGTGCCTGTACCACGCGTCGTGCGCTTGGTGCGCGAACGGCCGGAACGACACGGATACGTCGACGGACGACAGACTCTCCAACAGTTTTCCGTTCATATCTGTTCGAAACGAAAATCGGCCGCGTTTTTTAAGACCGTCGGCCGTGGTTACGGCGAGTTACAAGTTCGATTTACCGTCGCGCAGCCGACACGTATTCACGGTCACCGTCTGCACGTGTCTCCGGACGACGAAATTCGTTACCGTTCGTACGGTCGCGTCGAGTTCAGTCGAACGGCCATGTTGGAAAATCGCCGCTACCAAAATTAAACGGAATTCGCGCATTTCCTCGTCGATTCGGTTGCCCGAATCCGTTTGTTCAGGACGTCGAAGAGTGGATACTATACACGGATAACGGACGGTACACGGGGGCCCGTCGGTCGACGATATTATTTCCCCCCACCACCACTAGACCGACCGTCGGTCGTCGAACGTCCGTAATACTTTCCACATCAAAGGAAAAATTAGGCCCCAGGCGCTCGACCCAACCGAGACGCCGGTGCCGGTAATAGGGGTACAATTATTTTAAGTGTTCCGGTTATTCGCGAACGGCTCGTTATTTCGTTGTACAAACAGTGTGTTTTTTTTTTTTTTTGTTTTTCTTACGAAACGTATACGTAACGCGTAATTACGCGAATTAATAATTCGGTTTCACTTTCGTACTCGAAGCCGTACGCGTCCGTCGTTTCGATAGCGCGTGCCGTGGACACGTGATACGGCCAAAGACGGCACGATTCCGCGGAAAATCGGTACGAACTTCGGGTAACGTTGGTGGCACGTCCTTGACAGATATCGCGTTAAATTTTTCATCGGCTCGGATTTATGATACCGAACTCGCGTCAGTATTCTTAAAAGAAAAAACAAAACGAAACTAAACGAAATCGTTATGAACGTCTTAAATTCGAAATATCGAGAATAACGACGGTATTCTCGTTTCATTACGTCACCGGCAAACAACAGATAGCGTTGGCTATACGAACGTCGGCATTTCGAATAACGCGGGGTTCTCGTTTTCTCGTTGTTTCCTATCGACGAACCGTGGGCATTAGTCTCGTCAACCTTATTAAAAACAAAAAATAAAAAACCGCCAAATTTTTCTCCGACTTGGACAATTACGTAATTTGATTAATGGACCGGAAGAAGCCAGTCGGAATTCGTTCGAACGATACGTTTGAAAATACCCGATTTCCGTACGGTTTTATTTCGTTTTACGTTTGTCGCGTTCTAAGGTTAGGTAACGTATACGAATTGGCGACCTTCTACGGTCGCCATACCAAACAACCGACATTTTAATCAGCCGCCGTGTTACAGTTACCGCGGATATATGTACGAACATTTTCGAATTTTTCTTTTTTTTCCCGAAATTTCCCGATTCCTCCAATAGCCACGCTATTGTCTGGTTATAAAAAATAGTCCGAAACGCGTTCGCGATAAGAACGATTTCGTATAATTTACGTAATCACGTGCTCGCGTAGTCTACCACGAGTTTTTCATTTTAGGCTTTTAACTGCCGTCGATTATTTACGCGGAAAAACGTCTTTTCTTGTCACCGTAACGTCGCGTAGTTAATCAATCGAACATTTTCGAACAATATACACGATACAATGCGACTACGGTTTTTATTCTACAATTACGCGTCGATTACGGTCTAACGGTCGTCTAACGTTTGTCGCGGCCGAAACTAAACGCCTCGCGATTCGAAACCCAGCATTCCTTTAGGGTTTTCGTGTACAAGTCGCATCCGATTTCCAA
This sequence comes from Geopemphigus sp. TES_GeoC_2020, assembly GCA_025469175.1. Taxonomy (NCBI): domain Eukaryota; kingdom Metazoa; phylum Arthropoda; class Insecta; order Hemiptera; family Aphididae; genus Geopemphigus; species Geopemphigus sp. TES_GeoC_2020. The sequence goes on along the minus strand of JAIPRN010003376.1, from coordinate 12,038 downwards.
TAACAAAATCGCCGTCGATATACACAACCCGAACCCGAATATCTGAACCATGGGATATATTTCCTTTATGGACACGCTGATGAATTGATTGGCCCGGTGCGACGAATCGCACATGGGTTTCGACGGCATCCACCGCCGTATGATGCGGTTTTTGAGTCCCGTCTCTTGTTGTTGAATCAGCCTGCAATTCGGTAACGATCCCGCGTCAGACGTTCGAAGGTAACGCGAATGGAAAAACCCGGAAAACCGCGGACACCGGTCGGCCGGAACGAGTCATTCGGAGAGAGAGTAAGTAATATTATTCGCTTCGTTATTTTCGAATATTTCGAGCTCGTAATTACGTTTCGAGCCGTTTAAAAAAAATCCGAAGTATTTTAACAATTTTACCGGTGTCATAGTTGAGGGGGGGAGGGAAGCAAATGGACGGCAATTTAATCGGATTGTTGTTTATCGCGTTTTAAAATAAATTGCCCACGCATTAACCGGAGAACGTAACTCGTGTCCGAGCGCTTGTCCCGAACGCGTGGCCCCCCGGACACCGATAATGTTACGAACGCGACGTTACCGTAACGATCGCGGCGATTATTCAGTTCAAATATCGTCCCTCTACCGACTAACTTTTGTTTTAAGATGTCCTTGTAGCCGGATTTTTTGACCACCGGTAGCGCGAGAATTGGCAACTTGAATAGCTGGATCTCGGAAAATCCGCATTTTTCTTCTTCACGCCACAGACGACCGATTAGCCTGTACGCCGATACCACCTCGATCTGAAAGCAGCGTTGTGCACGACACGTCCTCCCGCGAGCGCGCGCGCGGGCACCGTAACAATATTACGTAGCGAGTACTGACCATGAATCCGTGAAACTCCGTACGAATTCTAGCGATACCTTCCGGAGCCATTGTGAACTTGCTGTATTCGTGAGGTTTCATTTTCTCGTCGTAAAGCCTCCGTATCAGCGGCTCGTCGGTCTCCTGGACGTCCGAAAACAGCCGGGAGATTCGGATGGAGGTGGGAGGGGGGAAAAAAGAACAAAAACGAATTTCAAGTCGATTGTCGCGCGTAAATATCAATAGTGACGTATACGTTAAAGTAGATCTCGCTGTACGGGGTGATTTGCGCGCTGAACGTCATCGACGATTCCACGAGGTCCTTGACGGTCTTGATGGAGTCGCTGGGCGATTGGAGCAGCGCCACGATACTGGCCGAGTACGAAGTGAACAGGAATACCGCGGTCAGAAACAATACGAAAATCGCGATCCGTATGGACGACGTGTTCAGATTCATGGTGTACGCTGCGAGAGGAAAAATCCGAGTATGTCGGACGAAACAAACGAAAACGAAGGGCCCCGGAAACGAATCGACTTTAGGCAACGGGCGCTGGTGGACGGCCGGCGTTACCTTGTTGGCAAATAGCGCCGTGCACGATCGTCACCGAGTCCAGTACGGTTAACGTTTCCTCGTCGTCCTTATGAAATTGTTTGGTCATCCGCGTCAGGAACACGATAAGCACAGTGAATCCGAGGAACGTGAATAACGTCACCATCCAAACATCGAAGTTGAACGGCAAAATGCATATGTTACGGACGCTGGAGAGCGGCGGTTGTTTGAATAATACGGCCGGTCTAACGAAACACGCGACGACACACACGCGCGCATAAATATTAGGCAACCGTCGCTAACCAAACCCGAGTCGGGCGTTTATAAGATTTCGGTTTCTTTTCTAATTCGTATAAATATACCGCCGACACTGGCGGCCGGCTTCGGTTGCAAGTACCGTCAAACGCCACACGAGCGGCGTTGTACTCACTGTCTGTAAAACGTTCCCACGGTGTAGTCTATTGCCATCATTCGATCGTTTCTAATGAAAGCGCCGATACCGCCGAAATCGCATTCCCCCCTCTGCAGTTGACCGGTAAGTCCGCTAAACGATCCGTTCCCCAAATCCCAACCGAAACTGTCCACGATACCTAAACTCATTCTTCGAAAACAAAACGCACGGAATTAACGGCAATACTACGAACGTGTCCGGTTGTTGTTTTTTTGTTATGGCGTTCGTTTCGTTCGCCCGTTTGGAACGTCGCTAACTTGAAGTTCAGCTGGTCTTGCAGTATCACGTTCAGATCGTTGTGCATGTGAGCGAATATGTCCAAGTCAGTGTCGACGAACGGATAGAATCCTTTGAATTTGTTCGGTTCCGATATCTGACGGGAAAATGTAAAAAAAAAAAAACGACAATTCTTTTCGTAACGACGAAAACAAAAAACTTCGAAAATAGTACGAAGTAGTTTTCGCGTTCGTGAGACACGCCGGACTACCGGCATATTTTACGAAACGACCGTTTTAGAAGGCGTGCACACTCACGACGGTAGTCGCCTTCAGCGTGATGCCTCGCAGGTCCGTTCTCGACGATTCGTTGTTGAATCGAACGCCGTCGCTCGTCACCGTCCCGTGTCTGTACGCTCGGACTTTCTCCGTTTCGCCGACTTTGAAACCTTCCCATATCTCCCACGTGTCGTCGTCGCCGTCGTCGGATTTGACCAACAGAAACACGTTGGATTCCGGCAAAACGTAAAAATCGGCCAAATGCGTTTCGAACGTTTCGAGCGCGATCGTCGCTGCAGAGACCGCGGCACTCGCGCCTCGTCCGCGCGACTCTATTAGCAGCCAATTGTTCCGCATGTCGAAATGTCGGCCGATCGAAGCCTGCGAAAACAGAACGCATTACGTTACGATTGCTCCGAGCGCCCTAAGTATTAAGTACGACGGCGTAAACACGCGCGTCTCGAGGCTTTGTGTTATACGCGGCACAAATGTTCTCGGGGAGTTCTTTGTGATATTTCGTTAAAACGAATTAATCGAAACCGCGTCGAATACGTGACGTTTGGACAACAACGATCTGTCGTCGTCCGATACGAATAATTTAGCGAGTTCGAACGGGAAAATGAAGCGAACGGACTTTCGGGCGGTTCGTTCGGCGTATTTGCCAGTCGCGAGCGTGTCCGCCCGCGTAGCCGTCCAATCGAAAACGTCATCGACCTGTTCGAATAACGCGCCGGCCGTCTGGACACAAGACACGTCGACCAGGATCCCGTATTTGTACCACGTCTCGTACACCGGCATCACCATGGGACGGAAGTTCACGGATATGTCGGCCGACGACAGTCCGTACAATAGTCGGCCGTTCGCATCTGCGGACAATAACACGTCGTTCGAACGCCGTTTTCGGTTTGTTAAAAACCAAAAAAGGTCGTCCGAACGACGTGACCGAAAACGGACGTTTTCACACACACACACACATAAGAAAAAAAAAATTCACCCGGCGGCCAGCAAGCGGACGCGGCCGTCACCGTCGGCACGTTTTTCCCAACGAACGTTTTGGTTATCGCGCGTACCAAGCCGTCATATTGCTCAGCCGGTGCCGTCGTCACGAGACATAGTAGAACGACGACGAACCGTCGCGTCATCGTCGTTATTTCGGAACGAGAAAATCGCGGAGCAACGAAATCGAGTGGTACGAATAACCTGGCCGGCCAGGCATCGATCGGGCACTAGAGTATCGTTTTGTACACGCGTATTTGTTCGTTTAAATTACGGTATCCTTGAGTGGCGCGGTTTGTTTTTTGTACGCTAGACCAAATCAAGGGTCGGTCAATATTTGACCAAACGGGCGCCGGCGGACGACGAAAAATGAGTACGGTCGTATAAATTAAATATCAAAGGAGACCGCGTACGCGATTTCCGTCGTCCGACTATCGCGTTTAAATTATTCGCCCAACGTGCAATTTGTATCGACCACCGGGCCGAATGCTTCGTTGTTCGGCAGTACACGTTCGTTTCCGGTGTACGAAAAAAAAACAACACGCCTCCGTTGGTGCGGTAATATTCTCCGTAGGTTATTGTCGTCGTCTGTACTTTGATCGTTATCACCGAAGGACGATAACGATATTAGTAACGACAACGTTGCGACCGCAAGTCGAGTCGTTCGAAGGTATCCGCACCGGCCGGTCGTTGTGTGTCGCGAATAAATGCGAACGTTCGAGTCTTTCTTTACTTATGAAAATACTTCCACAGACGGTAAAATTATACGCGCGGTATTTCATACGGCCAATTTGTTTACGCGAAATAACGACGACATGGTGAGCACCTCGTTCCATCGGTACGCGCAAACTTCGTTGACTTCTCGTAAGTTGTGTCGCCTATACGCTAGGAGTTCGGGATTGCACGCGTGCCTGATGGTTCGATCACGAGTTTTTCCGGTACGATCGGTACTAACGAACGTACCAGCGGTCGAAACGTTACGGTTACCGTCGCGTAGGTTTGTTGCCGAACACGCGCGAACGTACGCGAACAAAAACGCGGCGTTTACCGCTGTCTACGACGGAATGTTATCTTCGGTATAATTCGGGAGGGGGGACATTCGTCGGCGCTAGTAATTCGAAAAACGTGAACGGTTAAAAATTATAAATATATACGGTTTCGCGGCGAACGAAAAAGCCGCTTAACTCAATCGCCGGCGTTTGAATACGAACGCGGCGACGGTAACTGAAAGGCGAACGACACTATTGATTACGCCCGTCCCGGTTAGATACCCGTCAGACCGAGAACGGTTTACCGCGGAACCGCGTTCGGTAAGTACGCGTACGTGACGTAACCACTACCGCGGTAAACAAAAGTTTACGCGCCACCCTTGCCTCGGTTCTTGGTCCAAGGTAGATTATTGCCACTAAGATTATTGAACACATCAACGTACGTAACCGCCCGAAATAGCGAAACGCCGGAACGAAATCGCTCGGTTTCGTCAACAATACCTCAAACGCGGTTTTGGTCACATTTTTTTCCCCTCCACCGTGTTTATAACCGGCGTATTAGTCCACCGTATCGGGACAACAAACCGAGCGTCTCCGGTCGTCGGATTTACGGAGCGTACTGTTCGGCGGCGTTCGGCAAAATACGAAAACAACAAAAAACCATAACAAAAAATGTATTCGACGACGATAATAAATAATAACGATATGTCGCGGCGGAGACCTCTTATGTCAGAAATAAAAATCACTGTCGTAAATAATATCGCGATAGACGTCGACCGGTTTGTCGGACTGTTGGCCAAAAACGTATCCAGCAGAAGCGCGTAAAAAACAAGACTAAATAAATAAACGCGGTCGGGCGTCCGGGACGAGGGGGGGGAAATGAAACCAACGGCGAGGCTGTGTTGTCGCGCCCGCCGTTCGCTTAACGAACACATCAAACCTGCGCGCGCGGTCAACGATACGAATTATTCGTCGGTTCGGACGCACCGGCGTATCGAATATTTCTATCGGGACCACTCTGTTTCGAAAATAGAAACTTAACCTTAACGATTTTTTTCGTCGCCGCCGTTCGTTTCGCGCTCGCGACCCGTTGTTTTCGGTAATCGTGCCCTCCGAATCGCGGCGCGTATCGTCGTTTCCGCGACGTTCTTCACGGGACACAACGCGAAAGGCGTTTTGGCAATCGGTTCGCGGCGTCGGCACGCAGGACACTCTCTCCAGACACTACCAGCGCACGGTAATATATCGGTACGGCCGTCCGCGTACGGTTCTCGGGATGCCTATATGATCGCCAGAAACGACGCTGTTTGTTCACCGAGAGCGACGCGACTGGCGCTAAATACACACGTCACAAACGGCTTTTTCCCCTTAAGTCCGTACGGACCGTCCACCCTTCTTACTCGAGCCCCTTCACCTCACTTCAATCATAAAGCTCGCTTCCTACGACAATCGCGGCTCGCCATTCGCCTACGGATTTTCGCCCATGTCCTGGCACAGATTAGCGTCGTCTCGCCGGAACAAAAATTATATATTTCTTGTCGCGTACATTCAGTGCCCCGACCGTCGTTCGATCGGCCCCGCCTCATCTTTCTTCGCCGAACCGCCGTGTTTAGACGTGTTCGCCTCCTACGCGTCCGCTCACCAGTCTCGTTCGCGCATATTACTGCCCTCCCGTTACATTCCGGCCACGTTTAACAATCGGTCGGCCGTCGGGTGTACGTATCGCGTTTCTCCGGCTCGTTCCGTGACCGTTGTTCGAGGCGTCCCGGAGCCTCGCGATTGCCGAAAACATTCGCTCGGGAAAACGCTCGAGTTTCGCGTTCGTTCGCAATATGGCGCGACGAAGCGGACTCGCCCGGCAAATGTTTGGAATTCCGTCACGGCGAACGGACTGGCTTACGTGCGCGGGCCTGTAAAGCGAACCGGCCGATACGACGTTCGCGTTGAGGGCCGTGCCAATGTAAAACAACAATACACGGTCGTGCGGACGTCGGGACCCAACCAAAAACCGCGGCCGGCCGCCAACAATGGCGATAACGTACATACGTGTTACGTGTACACGGTGATAATCGGTCGTTTCTATTCACTGGAAACGACGGTTTCTGCCGTTGATCGGCTCATTTCTATGCGACCCCGCGAGGTTTTACGAAATAGTCGACGCGGCCGCCCGGACGCCCATGGACGCTCGGGCATTGGGTGGGAGGGGTGAGGGGAGGGACGAAGACGCGAACGAAATACGCCCGGACGGACGGCGAACCGAAACGAAAACAATCGGCCGACGTGCCGGGAACGGGCGTCGATAATCAAAATGCGCGCGATCGCCGACGCGTTAATGATCGCGCCGATTGATTTATATTCCGAAGTCGATTCGTTTTCACCGCCGTCTCGTCTGCAAGTCCGCTACCCGTCATGTCGTAACGTGTACGCGTACTTTGACGGGCAACCGCGCTTGGCCGTTTAATATTTTCGTGAAGGTTTTTTTTTTTTGGTGCGAGGGGGGTTGCTTTCTAAATGCGGACGACCGAGGCACGCGGTTACGCGCCCCTAATCGATACCGTCGTTATTACCGTTAGTTAATCGAATAAGTGGACGAAAATATAATCAAGTAGTCGGCGAACGGAAGACGCGAAGGACGGCGTCACGCGATTATCCCGACGGATCGACCGGTCGAACGTACAGAACGAATTCGTTTTACGGGGACGAATTCGTCGGATCGCGCTACGGTACGGTTCCCGGTTAGGGTCGTTCGACTAGAGTCGAACGATCGAGCGCCGGTGAAAAAATCGTCGGATAATGCGCGTCCGAAATTGGTCGAATGTTCGTGACTAGTCTACCGACGGCGGAGTGAAAAAATAAAACGCTATTAAACGATATTATTATTTTTTCGGGAATCAAGACCGGCGATTAGACGACCGCGCGCGCGTACACGTCGAACGAAAGCGACGAACTTCGCTAGCGAATCCGTCGCTTGCGTCCGATGCGCCGGGTAACGAGCGCGGGCTGCAATCGCCGAAAACCGCCGGAAGTCTCGACGAGACCGCGGACGAAACCGAAATACGGATCCGGCCGGCCGTACAGATCGATTCCGTATTGGCGACGACGCCGAACGGTAACGTCGGTTTCGGAAAATTAGTCGGCCGACCACGCGGAAAGGTTAGTTTTATCCGATCGCGACGAGTGCGCGTGAATTACGGACGCGGGATTCGTCGTTGGCCCGACCGCGTGAACAATTTACCGCGTAAGTACGCCAAACCTATATATTTCTCGCAGCCCCGGGGCGTAAAATCGACGGGCGGTCGAATGGCCGAATCGCGCGAAGAACGACGAATCCCAATAAAACCGTCGCGGTCGAGCGCAATCGAAAGTTTCGCGTACCCGACGTGGTAAAAGCGGTCGTCGATCGGTCGACGTGACTCAACGAGTAAACCCGGCACGTACGAAATCCGACGCGTCCGGCGGTAGGGGACTAACGTAAAACGAAACGTTTTGTCGAACGACCAACGTTGTAAGGGAAATGACCCGGCCAACACATTGTTGAACGAAAACTCGTGTTTTCCGGCGATTCGCGTTCAAATCGAGTTGTGGCGCGAATGTACGACGCGCTTAAAATCGGAAATCTCCGATTCGAAAACAAACGATCGCGTTCCCGTCCGTTCGGTATTCGTGTATCGGCGTGGTTTTTCGAAGGGACTGGAGGATGGCCCGTGCGAATGTTTCGGCCGCGAAATTATTTCTCCGTTCGTACCGACGGAGCGTCGTCGCCGCCGCGTTAGCAGTGACGATCCGTCCGGGCGGTTCGACGAAATTATCGGTCGGTCTGAGGAACGTTTTTGTTTTTTTTTCTTATTCGCGAACCTTCGGTTATCCGTTTCGTACGTAACGCGTAATTACTTTCGGTGTTCGAGTACCGCCGCCGCGTCCATCGAACTCGCGGGGGACGTATCTATAAAACTCGTGGCTCACCCGCCCAGCGTATCGCGTACGAAACTTAACCGGCGACCGTTTTATTATCATCGAGCGTCTTCTTATTTTTCGACTTTTTTTTCGCCGACCCGTAACGGCCGACGAATGTCTGGCGCAATACACAGTCCGAGAAATTACACTCGGAACTTTTCGCTGTAAATTCCGTCCCCCACCAGCCACCGAAACGACCGTACCTCCCCCCCGCCGCGGCCTCGGTCGCGTGAATTTATTTCATTAAACGATATCCGCTAAGTTTAATATCGTCCGTTTTACTCGGCCATATTATTAATGGCGTAACCGTTATTGGTTACGAGCGCGCGGGCGCGGTACCGTCTACGAAGTTTTCTTATTTCTGGCGTTTTATATCGTACCGAAACGAAAATATTATTTCGCAATCTCGCCATCGCGTCCGCGGGTCGTTTTTGTTTCGTTTTTTTTTTTTTTATCGCGCTCTATTTTTAACCCGTTAGAATAAACAAACGCGTACAACCACGAATCTATCGACGTTTCGTGCGCGTGCACTGGGCACGAGACAATAATAGTTATCATGCCGCCGCCAGTGTTTGTTTATTCCGAAGTACTTCGGTAGCCGTATTTACGTACCAGCCCGTTACCCCGACAGCGTATTGCGCAACGACGGCGTTACGCGCAAAACGTTCACATACACGTCTGGGCCGCGTCGTCTCGTTCCGTTTTCACGTTACCACATACCGCGACGCCGGCGCTATGCTCGAATTCGGCTCGCGCTTTCGTATTTCGTTACCGTACCGCGCCAGTCCGTTTACCGTCCGGCACGATAACATAATAATATTCGCGACGACGAAAAGTTAGACGACGCGTCGTAATGGCGGACAGAAAACGATTCGCCGGGCGTTCTCGCCCGTTTACGGTCGAACGTGATCAGGCGACCGGCGGTGAAAGCGAACAACCACCAAACGGGGGGGAATCGTCGACCGAACAATTTCGTACGTACGTTCCGCGACCCGTGGCGAACCGATGGTGGTGGGACGCCAGAGCGACGACGGACCGGCGCGAGTCCGCGCGGAGGGGAACAGTCGGGCCCGTTGGGGACAGTCACTTTCTCTTTCGGCAATCGGTGCCCGATCCGGGGGACGCGAACGACGATAACGCGATCGACCCGGTTCGGCGCCAAAATGCGTGTACGCGAATATGGCGAGCGTACCGGTGCGACGGTTAAACGATCGAAGAAGTCCGGCGTCCACCGGGAAACGACAACGGTTTTCCGGTTAGGTCGTAACGCCGTCACCCGATTGCCCGGGAGCAATACCGTACACAATGGGGAAGTTGGCCGAGACTTTCGGCCGGTCGTTTCTCTACCGGGCGTTCATTGACGCTAGTGATATTTAATTAATAGAGTCGACTGGCGCGCCATATGTTCGTTCCCGGGGAAATCACGCGACACGTTTTACGGTATTATTCGTTCATTCGAATCGCCCGGATGATCGTGAAAAAAAACGCCCGCCCCCAAATACACACACACACACACACACACACACATATAACGTACAGACGCGGACGATAATTACAACGTACGTCGGTCGCGAACGACGCGCGCGCACGATCGACCGCCGCCGGTAGCTTCGCAGATTTATTGCTTTCCGCCGCCGCGCCACTATCTCCCGACAACGGCCCGTATTGTACTCCGGCCGTCGGTCGTAATTACTTGCGTATAATACGTACGTACGCGTATCCGTTTCGATTTGCAAGAGAACGGACGCCGCGTACCGCCACCTGAGCACTCGCCGGTCCGCCGATTGTCCGGTATTTCTTCTTCTCCGTCTTTCCGCGTACGCGCGTTAACAAGGGGGCATTTTTTTCCGTTTCGTAAACGCGTAACGTCGCGTTACCGCGTTATTATATTCCGTACCGTCTCCGGCCGGTATTATTATATTAATAAATAAATAAACGCGAATACGCGCGCACGTACCGTACCATACGTACGTACACGCGTCGTGTCTCGAAACGCGAATACCGTCGGTGTATAGATGACTATCGGTCGGACGGGAAAAAAACGCCGATCGAAATAAATTTAGAAGCGAACGCGAACAAAAAAACCGGAGCGCGCGCGCTCGTACGTTTTATCATCTCGGACGCGAGGCTTTGCGGGTTTTTTTCTCCTTTTAATTACTCCGTTTGTTCGGTTTCGTTTTTTTTTTTTTCGTTTTTGTTTTTTATTGCGCTCTCTCGCGCACGTGTCGTGTCTGCCAATAACGACGTAACAATATGTATATATTTCGTACGGCCGTCGCGTTCTTATGAATCGAAAAGCAGGATTCATTCATAAAGGAACGGCTGTTTGCGAACGCTGCGCTCGTACCGCGGCGCCGGCGTTCGGCGAATATCTATTATCGTTATTATCGTTTGTTATTACGTATTGCGCTTACGTACGTCGCGCCACGCGAAACCTTGAGAGGGACGGTCGTTAATAGCTTCAGAGCGGGCCGGAGACACCGCCGGTCGGAGAACGAGGGAAAAATGCGCTTAAAAAATACGGTCCGCCGTCGGTAGGTACGTCACGTGCGCGCGCCGTCCGGACACGCGTTATCCGCCGGTCGTCCGCGTACCGGTGGGCCGATTTTCGTATCGGCCGGGAGGATAACGGCCCAGGGCTTTCCCGGTGGGGCTTCGAACGGGGGTGACGGCGACGACGAGGGGGTTTCGTAAACGCTTTCGTTACGGAGAATCGGTGCCGCGACGGGGAACTGTGCCGGCCCGTGATGACGACGAATGAGTAGAATATCGGCGTATTCGAAAAGCGTTCGAAACTCGGTGGCCGTTCGTCAACATCTCGGACGTGTGTGCGTTCGAAAAAAGTCCGTTTCGGTTTAAGGCCGAACGCCGTCGCTAACGAAACAAAACCGAGCGAGAATCCGTTTCGATTTCTCACGCACGCGCCACACTAATATTAACGTTAAACGTCCGTTAATCGTCGGTAAGGACGCCGCGATTTTCGAGCGCGCGAGTTTCCCAAAAAAAAAAAAAAAACCGAAACGCCGATTCCGCGTGACGATTATTGCGCGGGTCGGTTTGTTTGTTGGACGACGGACGGTCGGCGTTTCGCGAAACGACGGCGGCGATGGCGAAACCGGGCCGACGAAACGCGACCGAGTGCCCGTATCGAATTCGTAAACAACGAATTTTATATTTACGTCGCGTAGCCGTCGGCGATTTTTCGCGCCACGGTAACTTTCGCGCGCTCGGAAATACTAATTCCCTTTTACAATGCCCATTGTTTTTCCCGACGTCGTTGCGCGTTCCGTGTACACGCGGCCAATTGTGAAACGGCAACAATCGCGGACTTCGGCGTCGAAAACGTGCTACCGCGGGAAACGGAACGTACGCGTAGTATCGATTTCCTGTACCTTTTAATGAATTTCGGCGGTACAATGGTTTTATGTAAGACGTTTACAGCAGGTACCTGTTTGTGGCTGGTAGGGGCGGCGGCGGGCGGTGCAAACAATTTCGCCGCGCGGGTACGTGCGGGGAAAAATCGAACAAAACGACGAGACGCGCGGCAGGTAAAACGCGTCTTGTTGAAAAGGTGGCGCCAGTCGATTGTATAGGCGTTTCGCAAATACGGTTTCTCTCACTTTCGTTAAATGTCTGGCCGATTTTTTTTCTCTTCGCTGGCGTTACAACGTTCGTAAATAGTTTCTACGCGAATATTTTATCGAAACGATCGTTCGGCAATCGCGAAAACACGCGTTCTTCGTAAAAAAAAAAAAAAAAAAAACCGACGCGCCCCG
>JAIPRN010003375.1:0-21914 GCA_025469175.1 Geopemphigus sp. TES_GeoC_2020 | reverse complement strand
GTTTTTTTTTTTTTCGCGAATATCGCGGCCAACATCCGCCGCCGGATGGGACGTAACCGTTACTACGATTGGTGCGACTGGCGTGGGCACGGGACGATGATCGCGATTCGAAATTTGACGGTCGATTCGTTTCCTTACCCTGCCACCTATCCCACCGTCGTCCGATCGTCGCGTACGCGCGGTTTAAACGATACGGGCAAATATCCGTCGTCCGTGTACAAACTACCGACAATACGACGTAGTAAATTATATATCTCGCGTTTCGTGTACCGCGTTCGGTTTTTATTATTTAGTCGTTACCGCGAAGTCAATTTTTTTTTTTTGAGGGGGGGGCTTTCGAAAAATTAAATTTTCGTTTTTATACACGATCCGTTAACCGGTGGAATAGCAAAATAGCTGGGCAAAACGTACGGTGAAAACGTCTATGGCGACGGTAGACGGATCGTGCGAAACGATATCGGATTTCGACACCGAATACCATCGGCGGCCCGTAACGCGATCGGCGACCCGACGGCGGGCGGGCCGTTATTCGCGGCAAAACGAAACGTCGTAACCGGCGAGACGGGTCTCGGGTGTACGTGTGGGGAACGGCGAGCAGAGGGGCCACGGAACGGCCGCGAAAATTCGACCGCGAGGCCCGAAGACCGAAGCGTATATTTTTTTATCGGCGAATAAATATCTCTCCGCGGAGATTGTACGGCCGCGGGTACGAAAATGACGGTACGCGTTTAAATTGGGCGGTTTCGCGCGCGTAAACGGTAAACGCAAAGAGAAACGCGACGTTAATACGCCCGGTAAAGTTTCCCGGTGGAGGATAACGCGTACATTTTTTCAACTTCGTAACAAAACCGACGGTAGCGACAACATACGTATATATAGAAATACGTATATTGGTTTTACGGACGGTATAAGTGGCGACGGGTTTATTCTATATATATATATATTCTTCTTCATATATATATATATATATGGAAAAAACCTTTTAAGCGTTGTCGCGTTGTTTTTTTTCTTTCTATTATACCGTTTTATATACGCGTATTTGTCCAATACTCTTTTATTTACGACGAATCGATACCGTATTTAAATACGGCGCGTATACCGGTCGTGCACGACGGCGTTATAAAACGACGATTATTTATAGAATCAACCAACCCCGGGGTTACCCGCGACACGGAAATATTCGTCGACGCCCGGAAACGGGAGTGTACGAAAATATGCCGTACGATCGTTATACCGGCCGATCGTTTTAAATTTTCCACGGCCCACGCGCGCGTACAAACGTCCAGAAAACAAAACGCTCGCGCGCGTCCGACGTTTACGCGTATATTATTTATCGACACGAATCGTCTTTTATTTTTCTAGTAAAACGTACACGGAAACGCTATTGGTTTGTCCGCCTGTACCGGCGTGGTATAGTATACCAGCAAATTGGACCGCCCCGACGAACACTTTCGGACGTCGAAATATCGTTCGAAAATAATCGCTCGCTTATAGCCGTAAAAGTAATACTTGGGCGACGGACGAACATCGTCCAACCTTTCCCGATCGTGGCTGGCCGTGAATTGCGTAAACGTTTACAACCACCCGGGGAACGGGTTCATCGGTACGCGGCGAACGAGACCGGTCGCGCCGGTCAACCAACCGAATTTTATCACGGTATACGGTTGTGTACTCGAACCGTGGTAAACGTCGCGGCGAATCGCGGTAATACGGACGGGCCGTAACGGAGGACGTCCGTCGGCGGCGTTCGCCACCGTCTCGGTTTCGATTATAACGGCGCGCTACTCGATTCGAACGATCGACGTTCTTTTTTCCAAAACATAATTTACCACGTAACTACCCGACAACGTTTCATATCCGTCGCGCCCTACGAACGTATTATATACACGCGCGCTTATACAAGGCTAAGTATTCCGGTAGTAAATTATATATTATTAATAATTCAATCGCGTGCCGGCGGCAGACGCGGGGAAAGTTTTAGCGTCGAAACTTCGAACCGAAATTAAGACGTATGTATACAGTTTAGGTACGCTATATTTTTTTCCGACTTTTTAGGAAATGTATAAACGACCGCGTATACAATATCGTTCGAAAATACTTTAATATTATTAAAACCGAAACGATTGTTCGTATCGAAATTACGTATAATACACACATACGTGGCGAATACGAACGTCGTTAATAACAGTCGACGGATTATCATTAAACCCGTGACGCGGCGATAGTATTCGTTCGATAGAAATCGCCCAATAGTCGCGGCGATATATTTCAAAAGTATAGAAAACAAAAACAATCCGCGTGAAAATCACGGGGAAAATCGATTCGTTCGCCATACGTTACGCGACCACGGAGTCCCCCGGTGTGTCCGGAGCGGTGCCCGAAGTTTGCCGCCGTCGACTAATAATAATACGAACCCGTCGTTTTCCCGAACGGACTACGCACGGACGGACGGGGGGGTGGTTCCGTCGAAGAAACCGAACGAAACTTACGTCCGGTAACCCGAGCGCGAACCGGAAACGCGGCGGTACTCGGGCGATTTGTTTACGTTCGGCGTTTGTCGTGGCGATCTGTTAGCGGCCCGGTCATCAGGCGCCGTCGTCTGTTCGTAGTGACCTCGGAAGGAGTTTATTAGCGCGGAAAAAGTCCGTTTTACGATCATTTTAGTTGGGTTATTTTCGGGTCCCTCTCTCCTTCGTATACGTATATATATATATAGGGGCGCACGTAGTAATCGAACGCGTTTCCGATACATTATCGGCCGACAAACGTGTCGTCCACCGGGAAGACCGACGGGAATTATACGAATAGTTCGGCGGAAGTTTACATTTACATTCGGGGACCCCGAGCCGAACGCGACACACACGCGGGCGGATTATTTTACGATATCCGCGCGGCGTCCGTCCGCGTGTCAATTACGACGACGTTTATACGACACGTTCGCCGAACGGGGGGGGGGGCGGCGATAGACGACGACGACGATTCGAGGACGAAAAGTTCGGGGACGTCGACGCGTGACGGTGACGCGACGTTTCGCCCGTATTCTCGTGCGCGATAGTAAGTAGAGGGTCCGTCGCAGAAATCACGACGGAGAACAGATCGCTTTTGCCGGTTTCCGAATGGAAAAGTTCGTCACGCACGCGCCGCCAACGCCGGTTTCAAAACGTTCGTCTCCCGGGGGATCCGACGGGAAAACGTCTTACGGGTCCGCCGCGGTAGAAATATTTGTGGAGAAAAAGCTCCCTACGACGTGCCGCGCGGTCCAAAAAGAATAACGCGACGGACTGGCCGAGCGTAATTTTACCGGCGGATGGACGAACGCCTGTGCCTAGCGATTCCCGAACCGGTTTTTCGACGGAAATTCCAACGGCCGAAACCAAAACGTATACCGCCGCCCGGTTTCGTTTTTTTCACGTTACTCGTGTCACGCAACGTCACACTTATCGTAAATAACTTTACAGATCGCGTATTCCTAATGAAAATAAAACGGAAATTCGGTCAACTCCCCCCTTCCGGACCCCTTTAACGACGTTACCGGTAGAACGGTAATTACCGTTAGCCCTCGACAATTAAAACGCCGAAAATTACGGTTATACCGCTTGGTTACTGGTTTGTACTTGGATCCTACGACTTTTTTGGTCATCTCCCCCCCACCCCGTCAAGTAATTAAAAAAAAAAAAAAAAAACGTCCCGATTTACGAATATTTTCCAATTCGTACGTTTAGTAAAACGCTCGATAAAATATTACCGGGCCTACCGACGGTACGATAACAATCCAAAAATACGTTTCGGCGTTGACGTTCGACTTTTGCCGTCGATACAATTAACGATTCGTCGTCGGGCATTCGGGTGGCTGGATAATTCACCCACGGCCGCTGACGATTAATCGATGTCCTTCGGTTCAAATTATCACGTAATCGGTCCGCGGTTGTGTGTCCCTCCCCCCCCTGAGGAACTATTATATCGGAAAAACGGTACTAGACGAATAATAGTTTCGGCGAAAAATATTTCGAAACGGAAATAAACGACGGCGGGGGCGTTCGATTTGCGTCGCCTGTGATTAATAATCGCCCACCCCACCCCCGCCTGGCGTGTCGTTCGGACGAAGCGAACAATACGAGCTACGCGCGGAAGACGGGGGACAATTCGCCGAGGTCGTTACGACGACGATACTACGGACGGCTGGTAAGACGAACAAATTCGAGGCCGCCCCAGACGATAACGGGAGTAATTGTCGTTAAGACGACGGCGACCGACGTTTTTTCTAGCCAAAGTCGACCTATAAATAAACGGACGGCCGCTAAAAATCGGCCAGGGGGGGGGCGGGCGGATATGGGGGAACGTTAAAAACGACATAGAAATGTCACGACCGAAAAAACCAACGACAACCGAAAACCGTTCTGTAGGCGAAATAAAAGGACGCGTAATGTATATATAGGTCGAGCGTTCGGTCGGGAGAAACTTATCGGCCGCCCGGCGGACCCGAAATGCGCGGGGCCGACGTGAAAACGTTACCCGTCAATTATCGTTGGCCGACCGTTGTTTTTTTCGCCGTGTCCGCGCGGCGTAACGTTATTAATATATTTATCGTTTTCGGGCGAACACGAATTTCCGATATCCCGTCGTTCGCGACGTTACCGCCGTCGGGCTAATAATAACGCTAACAACGTTTCCCCGTAGTCGACGCACATGCCGAACCGCGGACGGAATCGATTTATTAAACGGTTCTCCGGTAGTGTACGACCAACGAATATCGCCATTTATCATAAAACGAAATAACGAGAAATAAACCGCCGACGGTTTAAAGTGTTTTTAGTTTTACGTTCCCCCTTTCTCTTTCACTTATATACATATATATATCGTACTATCCGTCGCTTCTATGAAGAAAACGAGTTATAAAATACGTACGAAAGGAAACGGACGAGGAACGGGGGGGGAGAAAAACGCGTAATTACGAATAACCGTCGTGACGGCGGGAATCGAAAAGAAAAACAAAAAGAAGAAATTGAAAGGCGAACAACACGACCGTACTAATAATGAAAAAATGTCGAGACGCCCGTCAGGAAACCGTAAACAAATAAAAATTTCACGTCCGTTTTTTCCGACGTGCCGAGTAGAATTCGTAGAAGAAATAATAATAATATATATATATACGAATCGCGCGCGTTTCGGAAAGTTTAAAAAAAATACACCACTCGCCCCGAAACGAACTCGATCGTGACGACGAAGCCGTCGGACGTATATAAGGACTAGCCAATTCCCAAGAACACCAACGGTGACGTTCTCTCGGCGGTCGACCTGGCGACGCCGTTGGTCGCCCGCGCCCCGCGAAATCGATCCCTGAGAGTTCGTGTTTTCCTCCTGCGGCCCGCCTACGACGACGGCCGTAATAGTTGTTCGACCCGTCCAACGTCGCCGCGGGCGTAATTCGGGAAATTTTTCGTTTTCCGGCCCAAAGTCGAATACAGTTATATATGCTCGACCAGGGCTAACTTTACACCTAAGAAATGGAAACGCTCCCCTACTCCCTCTCCCGGTGCCCAAACGTTGCAACGTCGAAGTACGTTTTTCGTCCATCCCTCGTTATTTGTCTCCTCCCCCGCCCCACCGTGACTTTACGGTGATCGCCGTCGGCGTTTAACCGCGTCGCTTCACCAGATTTCCATCCCCCTCCCGCGGGATCTACTTCACGCGACTATTAGACCGTTTGAAAAGTCGACGATCCGCGTGTCCGGCGAGCGAGCGGTTTACGCGACGGATTCGCGACGTCCGTAGGTTTTGGCGTTTTTCCTCTTTGTCCCGCGTTTATACGCGATTAGCTTCGAGCACCGACAATTGGAAACGTTCGCCGGTTCGGTTCCCGGGACACTCTCGAAGTCTCGACCGCGTGTATTGCGCGCGAGCTACCCGCGCACTTGGTTTTAAAATTCCAGTTGCGAACCCGGCTTAAGGAATTCATTCGAACGGGCCGCGTGTAAGTAGTGGCGTACGAGGTGTTTACGTAACAACTGTTTACGTTCCGACATTTTGGACAAGGTATTGAAGGCGTAAACACGGCGAAGTGCGGCGACGTAAATACGAGATAGTTCCTTTTAACGGGCACTTATAAGCGCGTTTGTGAAAATTTTAAGTATTTTTTTCATTTTTTTAAAGGCGTCGTCGTAAGTTTTTACTTTTTTTTTTTTTTCGTTTCACCTATATATGTTCGCCCGTTATAATAATAATAATAATGACGAGCCCCCGTAGGATGTAACGGGCTCGTTTTTATATTTTCGTTTCGCGCTTCGGACGTCCGACCGTTATTATCGAGCGGACAGGAAACACTAACAACGGGTCGAGAGTACGCCGCGCGCGACGGTCGTCCGCCGATCCTCCGACGATTTTTATTTCCTAGACGACCCAGCGCAGTAGTGCAAGTAACGTACTAACCCCCCTAATTCGACGCGCGTGCGGCTCGTTTGGAACATTTCACGCGTCGGCGACAGCCCGAATATTAGCGCACCGCGGGCGAACGGTTGCAATTGAAAAATGGAAAAACGGGAAAGAACGTAATTGTTTACGAATAAAAATGGCCGCTGGACGAAGGCGTTGCCCGAATTATACCGCCGACGGACGATACATTGGTCGTCCAACGAGTAACGGTTAATTCGAAGGGTCGGAAACGATTTTCAAAAAAGTAACGCGGATATTACGGACCGTGATTTCGGTGTAAGTATGGCGCGCGCCGTCGCGGGGAAAACAATTATTCGACGGTTTGGCGTTTACCGTCGATTCGGTGCATTTTCGCGCAAATCTCGGATGTTATTAACGTCCGGCGGACGCGATAATCGCCCCGAAATCTACGGAAACCGAAAAAAGTCGACGAATCGAGAGAAAAAACCCGGCCGCGATATATTTTCGTTATTCGACGACCGTTTCGTCCGTTATCCGACACCGTCCGTAGCGATACGCGATAAACGGGGGGGGTTGATAGATTCGTATATCGCACGTGGCGCACGATCGCGTGACCATCGCGGACGTGTAATTGGTAAAATTCCAGCTACGATCGAAACTAGCCGTTCGTACAAATCACCCGTCTCGGCGAATTCCGGCCGAACGGATCGCCGGACAACGGGCCGTTCCGAAAATGATTGCTTCCGACGAACGCGTTTTTATTGTAGACGGCGAATACGTCGCGATCGTACGTAATAATTCCGCGCCACCGTCCGTTAAGCCGCGCGTTTGGCGTTCAGCTTTCCGAAATGGGCGAACGAATATTCACGAAAATTCGGTTCGGTAACGGACCGTTGACTAATCGTGGAGCCTAAAAGGCGAGAAACGATACGTTCGTCGGGGATTATACTACGGGCGTAATCGATTAGTAGATTTAGCGAAACGTCCGGGCTAACGGTAAATTACGTACCGCGTGACCGCGGTAAACGTTCGAAGATTATCGGGGACGCCGCCGCACCCGTCGAATCTCCCGGTAACGAAAAAGTTGCTCGCCGGAGACGACGACGTATCGATCGAATTCGGGGCGCGTCACTTCGCCGGCGACGGACGAATTGTATTTGGATTTACGGCGCGCGGAAGGGCGAACTACTATTGAACGGGCGCCAATTTCGGAACAAAATGCCGCCGGTGGTCGGTCCACACGGACGCGTCGTACGGCGCGACCGGATCGTGTTCGTCTACGACCATTCCTAATGATTAGAGTTTTCGGTTACGCGGACGTTCGCGTGGAAATCGTTTCGTTTCTACAAAATCTAATCAACGACAATCGAGGGGGGAATTTACAAACTTTTTTTTTTTTTTGGGGGGGGGGTTATAATAACGAAATAATTTCGAAACACCGACGTTATCGTACGTTAGAGTTTTATAATTTTTTATAAAAATAAATTAAAATATTTCGCTTCCTTCGTCGTTATTTACGAAATAAACCGATTACCCGCGATCGTTATTATTGAAACGAATACGAAATTCGAGATTTCCGAACGTTTCCATTGGGTGGGGAGGAGGAGCAGGATGGAAATTCCCAACACACACCCCACCGACCAATAAATACGGCACCGACGACAATAGCGACAACGGCGACGTCGACCGGTTGAACTTGAGCGCGTGAGTGGAGGGGAAAATGAAAACTGAACGCGAAACGCGAACGTACGAAAATTACGTGCCGCCGACCGGTTTTCGTTAAATATATATATATATTGTCCCGGGGAATATAACACGAAAATACGCCGTCTCGTTGCTAAGTCGTGTCTCCCGTTCCGCGGGAAGTACGAAAATCGCGTTTTATTCCGCGCGCCCGACAATTCTAACTGGTAAAACGTACTCGCGGGGTGGGAAGGATTTTCGGGGCGCGCACAGTGTGGTGTACACCTCTCTCTTCACCATTCGGCCGCGGGGACGACACACGCGCTCGTTTCGATTAAGAGCGGCGGCGGACGCACGTGGTCGGCGAACGCGTCTCGGTCGGACCGAACGTCACCCGCCCCGTCCATTATTATAATTGCGTCGTCCGATATCTATACGCGCGAGTCGAAGTGCCGAATATAATAAACGGCCGAGTTTTCGATCGTCGTGCGATTGATTTCCGTTTTCGACCATTGTACGGACGACGACGATTGTCGTACACCGTTTGAAGCCGAATTTCGGGGGGGGGGAGGAGCCTTCGGCGATTGTGGCGATCGGGCATTACTACCACACGGATTCGCGGACATTACCGAGGACGACCGTTACGGCAACTCTTCTTCTTCGCCTTATTTTCCCAGTCCCTTTGGGGACCGACCACATTATTGGTCCTCAACCTCCGACCCGATCCCGTACGTCGTATCCACGCTCAATCGACCACCACTTCATATTCTTCAATCCCATAACCGTTCGTACTGCCTTATCGTTACGGCAACGATCCCGACATATCGGTCCGCTGGCGGCGCTTATCGCGCGTACGGTTAGGCACGATTAGGTTATCGCCGAAGTCCGTTTCGTATTCGTTAAATTAAAATCCGTAAAAGCCGTTCGCGTTTTTCGTTTCATTTCGACCAATTCGAGCACGTATTTTTCGGACGTACGCGCGCGCGCGCGCCCTAGAAGTCGTTTTCGATAAACGTTTTTTCGGTCCACGAGCGCGGTTTAATTTTCGTATTTTACGAGCGACCCGGAAAAAAACAAATACCGCGAAAGTATAACCGAGTAAGTGTTTTAAACGTTCCCGGGAAACCGTACGGTTTACGACGTTCGTAACGTCGCGGGACATTTAACTAATCCGTTTTTCGTTTCGTATACTCCAAAGGGGCCTTTTGGTGTGGACGTTTTTATAGTAAGTCCGGGCAGGGGTGGGTCGCGAGTAACTTAGTAACGCGGTAGGGGGGTGGGGGGTGGGATAGAGAATAAAAAGTTTATTTCCGATAAATTCGATCTGGAACGTCCGACCACCGCGGTGGTTAACAGGCCAACGACAAAGTAACCGATATTGTTATCGTCGTCCGATAATAACGATCAAAGTACAGACGACGACGACGTAACAATAATAATATCCAGCGAAAATATTACCGCGCCGTGGGTCTCGTCAAACGACGTAACGCGAACGAAACGGACGCGAGAATAATTAAACGTTACGTGCGGAACGGAAGGAAACGACGGACGGACGACCGGTTCGATTTTAGCCAGTCCGCGAGGGCATTTGCCGCCCGCCGCCGTTCGTCGACGTCGCCGATGATTGCGTCGGTAACGACTGTCGGCCGTATCGACGCGATAATTAAGGGACGAAAACGAAACGTACGGTTACCGGAACAATCGGTTACCCAATTATTTGGCCACGGGCGCGGCGGCCAGTCGACGAGGACAAATTGACGGACGTGACAAACGTGCCCGTCCCGTTGGGGTTCGTCCGGTAGTTTTTCGCGAATTTCCAAGGGCCGGTGGAGGAGTTATACGAAAATTCCGGAAAACGGAACCCGGTCGCGAATATCGTGTACGGGCGGAATTTCCCGTCGCCGCCGGCGAATTATTACGTCCCGAATAGGAGAAACGGGCGTAAATAATGCCGCGCGATATACGGAAAACGAGCGAACGAAACGACCTGGATACGGAAAGGGCCGTCTGTCACCGTGCCGACACGCTAACCCCACGGCGAAATCGCGCACGTCCGAGAGCGAACTACGGCGAACAAACACCGTGACGAGTAGGTCGTCCCTAGAGATTTGGCGTCGAAACGAAAACCGAACGAACGATTGGTTCGTCGAAACGGGCGAACTGGACGGATTCCGGAACGGCCGTGGAGCGGATGGGACGGTTACGAATATTTCGTGGCGATTTATCGGGAACGGACGACTACGTTCGGTTGGGCGGCAAACGTAAAACGGCGCCGGTACAACGGCGTGTGGACGACGGTCGTCGAACGGTTTCGGGGACGAGACGACGACGAACCGTTGGACCGGAACGCTCGGTGCCGAACGCGAAATACTGAACACCGGGCCGGGACGGGAGCGCCGCCGGTGTTGTTTTCGGCATTTTCGATTCACGCGCCGCGGCCGGCGGGAATACTACGACCGGGGGGGAGGGGGAAACGTTTCGCGCGCGCTTGTCCGACACCATACGCACGCGCGTCCGTACGTGTACGTAAACATAGCTAGGTACACGCTCGTGCCGTGCACGACCTGTGGCTGTGGGACAGTCGATCCATAAAGGTACGCGCGCGTCGGTTCGTTGGCGATATTCGCGCGGTGGACAGGGAGGTAACTCAACGAACGCCGCCCGGTCCGAAAGGGCGCCGGAAAGCGAGCGCCGGTCGCCGTTGTCCCGAAATTCGCGAGATTACGTTGGTTAGGCGAAACGGTTAGCACGCCCGAGCACGAACCCGCCCGTACCGTCCCCGGTGTCGAAACGACGGACCACCCGCGGAATTTCCGACGTCCGGACGGCGTGGTTATATAATGGCGCGTGTTTCGTACCGCTACGGTACGACGGGGAGTTTTCTTTGGTTTTCGGCCGTTTCGCGAATACGCGAAGGGCCCGAAATCGGAATAACCGCGTCCCGGTCAGCCGGTTGTGACGTACCGGATTGGCCCCGGGAAACGTTACGCAACCGACCGTCGAAACGTCTTAAACGGACCCGCGGAGAAAACGTAAGACGGTTTTTTTGAGAAAAACGCGATTCCGGCGTACTTTGTTTCGACTTTGTCGTCACGGTACGACCGCCGTGTACAAGTATCTCGAAACGACTGGTTTTCGATTCGAAATTTGGAAACAAACGACGACGACGACTCCGGGGAACGTCGCCCAGGCTACGGCGAAATCGCGAAACGAATAATCGACGAGTCGGAACGGGCGGACGAATTAATCGAAAATAACGACGAGGGAGTCGTTTCCTTTTTGAACGAACCGGAAGAAGCGACCGATGGGTCACGACGGTTCTTTAAAACGTAAAAGGAGACGGGACCGTCTACGACGGTGCGTAACGAATGGGCTCGCTTAATCCGCGACAAAAGACGTTTCGGTAACGAACGTGGCGAATTTATTTACGGTTTATTGTATCCGGTCGGACGACCAAAGGGCGTATCGAACGCGAAGTACGGCCGTTCGTACACGACATTCATAATCGTACACGGAACGATAACGGGATCGCGTTGGAATTGTTATTCAAACGAATTGCGCGCGACCGTGGCGACGGTTAGGTTAGCAGGAGCTAAGCGCGTGGCCGTTGTTCAAAACGGTACGTTTATCGACGCCGGTTATTGGAAACGTCGTTTTATTTATCTCGGTATTTTAATTACGTTTATTTGGCCGAATCGAACGAGCGATTTTGGGCGGCGCGAACGTTTTTTTCGACGACGACGACGACGTTACCGAAGTAACGCGTGCCGTGACGTATACAGAGTGTGACTGGCGCCAATAACCGTAACGATTAATCGGGACGGCGGTTCGAGGCGAAGAAGCTCGCGCGCGTCCAATGGCCTCGCGCCGATAAATTTCGCGTAATTTAATCGCGCGGCAACGTCGTAAGCGATAAATACGTATCGCGTTTCCGTCAGCCGAAAACGGAAGTCTCCGTTAAGTGGTTACCGGCGTTAGGTATCCAGACAGACAGCCAATGGGGGAACCCTCCGAGCCAACACCCGCCGTACGGGCGACGCGTGTGTATAAACCGTTCGATTTTGTCCGTAAAATTCGTACTCGAAACCGCGCGGCCGTCGCGTTACCCGGTACACGTGATCGGAAACGGACACGTCGCGCGGATTTTCGAATTTCCGGTACGCTTTCGGACGCCCGCGACGTGCCGAACACGTCTTACGGTCGTAGTTTAGCGCGGTTTTTTTTATTTGTAAACGATTGTAGCGTGTCAATAGGTCGTCGATACGCCCGCGCCGTTTCTCGAATCCGAACAAACACGATAACCGTCGGATGTCGTCCACAACGACGCGTATGCGCCCGCCCGTCGCGGTACGGATACGTGACGCGGGACGGCGCCGTATCTAACCTAACCATTTTTATCGGCGAAATACTGGCCCGGGATACCCGAAAGCGGTAACTTCGGACCAAGCGCCATCATTAATCGAACGACGTACAATTTACGAAAAACGATTTTCCTCAACGGGAAAGACGAACTGCGCCCCATTTTACCACATCACTCCACATGACCTAACGACGAAGCCGCCGCACGGACACGACTTTTACCAACCGTACACGGGCGCTTTCCATCGTGCCGAAACGTGTCCCGGCTCTGTGCTCGCCACGCGACGTATCGCGCGAAACGTGCGACGGTGTGTCTTTGTGTGCCGTACGACGACCGTTCCGTTTTCGGAGCGTAGTTGGCCGGACACCTATCGCGTCAAAACCGAAGGCAATTTGGTGCCGCGTTTAAGCCACGTCGGAGAATAAATAACTCGCCGACGGTATTCTCGTCCGGACGGTTACAACAACGGCGGTGACGCGTTATCTCGTTATCGCGCGCCGATAATTATTCGTATTTTCGGATCGATTCGCGTGTAATTGTAAGTGTTTTTGTTACGATAACCTACATTTTCCTCTTGCGTTCGAACGACATTTTAAACGTAACATTTGACAGACGCGACGCACGTCGGACTGATCCGGACGACGATCGCCTCGCTGTGATCGGACGTCGGTCGACAAACTCCCGGACGGCGTACGTCCAACGGACGGGGCGAAAGCATTGACTTACTAGCGTGGTGGCGTGCCGGAGTTGCCGGGCGGCGATCGTCTGTTCGGGCCGGTGATTTTGTTGTTTCATTATTCTGGACATGCGCTCGATACGCTGCTGGCTGGTCATGTCCGTCCGGCGCTGTTGTTTCGCCGTCCCGGCGCACCGGACCGGCGGCGTGCCGAAATCCGGCCGGCGTAGTTCGGCCGCGTGCCGTCGGCATTGTTGCTGCGGCGGTTGCTGCCGTCGCCCGTCGATCCGGGACCGGTGATGGTACGGCCCGTCGGCGGCTAGTTCCGCCGGGTCCGCCGCCGCCGGCGAATCCGCGGCACCGGGCGCGTCGTGATTGCGCCGACAAAACACCGTGGACAACGGTACGGCCCGGGCCACGAGATTCTCGGCCGAGCCGACGGACGAATCGTCGTAGAACCGTTTCAGGTTCATCAGGTCGCCGAAACTGCCGGTCGAACCTTAGGGGGGTACACACACACACACGCACACACACGTTTCTTACACCCAAACGGAGGACCGGTTTGTCTAAACGGGACGACGACGTGTTTAGAATCGACCGCCGCGCGCGGAATACACGATCGTCCTTAAACGCCAAAGACGTTTAAACACCTAACCAAATACCGTGACTTGGCCCGACCGTGGTAACGGTTGGATCCTCGACAAAAGCGTGTCCCCCTTCCCGTATAAGTTCGGTAATCGAATACACCGATCGGGTTCGTCGACCGAATACTTGGTTGCCCAATCACGGCGGGCACGGACGACACGTCTTCCGTTTCTCGTCGGGCATGTATTGCCACGAGTGGACAGGCGGGCGTTCATTAGTCGTTCGTGTTCGAGTGTTTATTACTCCGCCGACGAAACGGACGGAAACCGCGCGGCCAAAAACGGTTCGTACGTTCGGCGGCAAAACCGAATAGTCGACGAAACGGAACCGCCGGCCGTGTCGGTAAGTCGTCGTGATAGCGGAAACGAGAGTGCGACAAACGAACGGTACGAAAGCCGGTCGTCTCGTGTGTTCTTACGCCGAAACGAACGAACGTTTTTTCCGAACGCCCGCGATTGGAAAAACGAACGTACAGTCTCGTCTTTGGCCCGTTCCGTTCGTATACCGAGTCTCCTTAACGCTCGCGAGGATTAAACGATTTTTTTTTTTCGTTTCGAGCGGTCGCCGGCTAATTTTTTAACGCGTCGTTCTTTCCCCCCCCCCATCAGTCGCCCGTACCGCGCGCTATTGTTTCGGCCCGTCGTAATACCGACCACGTTTCGTTCGCGACGTACGTTGCCGTCGGCGAATTATACGTTTCGGACGAACGACCTGAAACGCGATATGTACCTCAAAAAACAAACCGGACGAAAATTGAACGTTTCCCGGCACGGTAAATAAACTAATCTTAAAAAACCACGCTATACCTATAAAACCACCTAACCGGGCCGTTACGTACGTTAAAAGAAAACGAAATATCAACTCGGGAACGGATTACGAATTCGCGGCGATCGTTTCTACTTTATTTGGTATAACGTTAATAATATATACGATCGTTGTATCGCGTCCACGTTACGGATTGGCTACTCGTCGTTACATTTTTCACGATCGATTTTTGGAAAAAGTGAAAAAACGAAAAAATATAACGAAATATCGACCGTTCCGAGCGCGGTATACTACGGGGCGGATGTACCGTAGGATTCGCGGACGGAAATACCGTACGCCGGAGTTCTAAACCGGAAACGAATTATTAAAAACGTTCGTACCGAGATTTCCATCGGACTTGCCCGACCACATTTCCCGAGGATTTTTAACGAATTTCCGAAAACGCGCGCGCGTTTCTAATACCTACCGAGTAATATTTACCCAACGCTCTACGTACTTTACACCGACTTAGGTCGCGTATCACGAATTATAGGTTTTCACACGCCTGTCTTCCCATCGGCTACACCGCCGGAGTATATTAAATCGCGTAAACACGTTTGCCGACGGCGAAAAATATCCATAAATTCCTATCCGAAAATACTCGGCGTACGGTTCGTTATTTCGCGAACACTTTACTGTAAATACGCCGCTCGCGATCGTTTCGATTTTACGGTCTACCTACCCGGGCGAACTTTGCCGCGGAACGTCCGAAATTAATCGTCCGCGCCAATTAACGCCCGGCTAAATAACACCGTCGATGTTTGCCCGTAACGTACGGATTACCGAAAACGGAATTTCGTTTTTACGTTTCGGGGTAACGGTTCGAACGTCGCGGGCCAAATGGGAACGACCAGCGGTTTCTCAGACCCGGCGAGTGTCCGTTCCACACCCGAAGCCCCTCGACACGGTTACGCGAAAAGCACACGCGGACTAAAACTCGAGGCGAGGGGCGCGCGAACCGTTTTCGGGCGGCGAAACGCAATCGATAACGCTAGGGGAAACGCGGCTGTGGGAAAACCGCGACGGATTCGCGGGCCGCTTTCGGTGAACGAAATTTCGATTAAAAATTTCCCTCCCCCGGGCCGCGACCGTCTTACACGGCTTTAAACTACAATACATTCCCCCCCCCCCACCGGCCCAGTCATCCGTCCACCGCGATCGGCGCCCGAGAAAGTTTTCCGGTCCCTACGATTATATACTCTTACACACTAATCGATCGGATCGAATTAAAATTTAAAAGTTTTCGCCGGCGCGCTCCGTGTTCGTCTAGCGCGGCCTGAACAAGCTCTTCGCAACTTTCTCGCGCCACCGATATCCCGGATCGATCCCCGTAAACACGTTCGAGAACCCGTCGTCCGGCCGACCCGAATGCGGACGGTTTTAGTATTGCGTCCCTAACCGCGGTAATGTACGAACGGAACAAGCGTTCGGGATCGCCAATAACGGAAACGGGCGCGACCTATACGGAATCGCGACGGATACTTTATCGGGACACCGTCCCGGGGGGTGTTACTCGGTCGGGCCCCGTCGATCATCGTCCCTAAATCTCGTTCACCGAAAACGTACGAATATATATATATATATTGTTTTTTCGTGGCGTCGGGGACGATTAAACGGGCACGTTCCGGCGGCCGGCGCGCGCGTAAATAATAAAACGTCTGAATTGAAAAAAAGAGTCGCTTTCGGACCGAAGCGTTTTGCGCGACCGCGACAAATTCCGAACGAATAATACTCGTTAAAAAGTTCACGAAAACGGCGTGCGCGTATATAAATAATACTTATCTGGGCCGCGTAAAACGCAATATAAAAATGGAAACGATTTCGGGCGTGGTTCTTTTTTCGAAAAACGTCGGACGAACTAAACCGCTTGGGGCGCGCGCGCGATTCGACTCGAATTTTCGCCACGGTTCCCCGCAGCTGGCGAAAAGACCGCCCGTTCTATTATCTAATATCGTTCTAGCGTACCGAACGGTAAGCGTGTACGGTTAGTGGAGATAATAATATTCCGGTCGAGCGACGGGCCCGACGGATAGAACGCCGCCGGGGAAAGTGTCGGAAGCCGGTCAAGGTCGTCGACGGCGCGGAGGCGGCGAATTCTTTACGGACCCCCCCCCCGGCTCGATAAAAAAGCGAAAAAACATTCCGCGAACTAACGTTTCCCTTGATTTTATTAACGAGTATGGGCCGCGACAGACGACGATCGGTTTTGACGAAATTTTCAACGACCGATACGTTTCGATAATAATTCCGAATTCGCGTCCGACCGTTCGCCGCGACGTTTCGACAAATCGATTATTTCGAAATTAACGGCAATTAACCGCGCCCCTTGACACGGTCCGTGTTCGGGTTGTCGACAAGCTGACGTATCTCGTTTCGGTGACGGAGAAAAGGCGCGACGCGGTAAAATCTACGGGACCGACGGGTGGCCGGCGACGTTCCGTTACTTTACGAAAACCAAAGGACATTTTCGTTGGCTTTCCGTTCGCGGTCCTAATGTGGTGGTGGTGGGGGTGGGTGGGTGTAAGGTAAGAGGGGTACGGTTTTCGAGAACCGATTCGTTCTGCGGCCGCGGTCGAACGCCGGCGTCGTGAACACGCGTTTACGCCGTATTAACTAACGGATTTCCTCGGTGCCGAATAACCGAAACGTTTTAATCGTACGCGCGGAGACATTCGGTTTCGCGTCGGCACGTCGAAAATTCGGAAACGCGCGCCCGCCGTCTGGGTATCCGCGGTTGTCGCGCCTAACGTTACCCCATATAAAGCCTAATATTGGACGAGTTCGGTCGATCGGGCCGCCGCGGCGGAGACTTGCCGTCGCCGTCCGGTATAAGCGACATTGGTCATCAGGTTGAGTACGGGATGTACCCGACGATACCGTCGGCCGAATTTTGCGAAGTAAACGCCCGAGTCGGAAATGTTCCGCGAGAATTCGGTTCGTTTTGCCCCGGGGCCGCCGGAAACGATTTCGAAAAAAACCGACTGTGGACGCCCGACGTTACCGTTGGTCGACGTTCGGGTAAAAATCCGACGAGACTGTTTGGTCGTTGAACGTAAACGATAAATAATTCGGATAGTTTATCGTCGCGACGTCCCGTACGTATACGTATGTGTGTGTGTGTGCGCGTTTAAATATATATATATATACACGTGTCCGTGTACCTGCCAACGAGTCGGATCTGTTCAGGTCCGTTAAGCTCGAGCCCCGTCTCATCCTGTTCCTGGACGAGGACGCGGCGTGTTGTTGCAGGGACGGGACCGGTTCCGAGGAGGGCTTAGGGACGGCGGCGGCGGCGGCGCGACGGCCACCGCCGACGA
The DNA here is from genome assembly GCA_025469175.1 of Geopemphigus sp. TES_GeoC_2020. Lineage (NCBI taxonomy): Eukaryota > Metazoa > Arthropoda > Insecta > Hemiptera > Aphididae > Geopemphigus > Geopemphigus sp. TES_GeoC_2020. The sequence goes on along the minus strand of JAIPRN010003375.1, from coordinate 4,039 downwards.
TCATCGGGAACATCGACGTCAATTTGATCCTGCGGCTCGACAAGAAGCCGCCCGTCGTCGTCGTCGTTGACGACGGGTCCATGGCACAGGACCGCGGTATATAGTCCGTCGGTTATGATACACGCGCACTTATACACACACACACACACACGCGAGGCGCGCGCACTCGCGTCGCACGTCACACTCGAAACGCGAAACGATAGTGTCCGCCGTGTCCCGGACGCGGTTTGTATGGAAATAAAATATATATTTATTAACGGTTCGAGGGCCGTGGGGCCGGGCGTGAGTGCGCGCGTATGCGGCGCGGACGAGGTGGGAACGATTGTAGATAGACAGAAATAGAGAAAACCGACCGCGGTGGGGGTAAAAGGAGGAGAATAGGAAAAAAATAAATAGGAAACGCAACGCCGGACGGTGGGAGGTCGTATTTATCGCACGCTGTGCCGTCGGCGGACATGGCCTTTCGATTATCTCGTGTTTCGTAATACGTACCGCACGCTGCGGATGATAACACGTCGCCGCCGGAGCTTTTAGCGACATGTTCGTCGCACGAAAACCAACCGCCACACCGACTCCTCCACACACACACACCCTAATCCCCACCCGGCCGCTAATTTGTCGCCGGCGGCGAAAATATTCCGGACGTTCGGACACTCGCCTGGTCGAAAAAAACCGACTAACTAACGACGGACGAAAACCGTCGGATTTTGTGGTGCCGACGTTTTCGTTCTTATTTCGTGAAAGATGGGCGCGCCGACGATCTGAAATAATTTCGCCCGTTTCTAAGGGATAAAAAAAAACCGGACGGTTTTCGGTGAAAAACGCGCTTCTTCGTTAACCCGGCCCGGACGGAATTCGACGAATTCTCTCGCGCGCGCCATTCCCGCGTTCGCCTTAATTTGGTCGGCAGACGGGCGCCGGGCGACGTTGTCGGGCGGACGACTTGCCCGGGCAATTACGACGACGGCGACGATTATTGTACAAGCGTGAGGCCCGCGCTCTCGATACACTCGGCGCGGAATTCGATTGTGATCGATTATGCCGACGGAATAAACCTTAATTAAACCCCACCCGCGGCGTCTCTCGTTACGTGTAATTGTCGCGCCAGACAGACGCCGGACGATTAGGTGCGCCGCGACGATAAAAATAATAAATTCGTAATACCGTCGCGACGTCGATGGATCGAAAAATTCTAACGTGTATATATATGTAATATACGTTTTTTTCGCCACGCCGTCGCGTACATTTCGGTTTTGTTTTTGTCGTTTCGGTCGGGGGAACGGGCGCGCCTTTCCGACGAACAAGCCCCGGCGGCTTTTCGAAACCGTCCGTCCGCGCAAACGCCGGGTACCGTAACAATAACACGTTCGGGCCGAACGGGCCCAGTCGGCGTACACGTACCGTTTACAAGAAGACGCCGCGGATCACCGACCGATCGGAGAAAAACTTTTGTTACGTTTGAAAGGGGAACACGGAATCCGTAACACGCACGAATATCCGACGGCCACCCGCCGACGACACGCGAAATATCGTGCAAAATGTCGTTGCGGGACGCGCACGGCCGCCAGAAGGACAACGTTTCCCGGTAACGGCGTGATTACGTGACAAAGGGGGACGACCGGCCGTTTTAGCGTTTGTCCCTGCTAGCGCGCGATATATAGTCTCGCCGGGACGTTCGCTGTAGTCTTAGACGTTTCCCACCGAGACACCGTCACGTTCTAAATTCGTATCACTGTCCTAACGACGCGTACGCTAATTAAAAACGTTCCTTTACCGTCGACAATTTCCACTCGAAGCGTCGTCCGTGTGTGTATTGCGTAAGTATTCGCTAGAGAATTCTCGAAAACGGATTTCCGCCCGGAATACGTCGTTCGATGGCTATTCGCGGACCGTGTTCGGATAACGGCCCGCCGAATCGGACGTTAATCTCTCGGACCGGTTAGTCTTTTCGCCCTCGATATTATACGTTTCCGTAGTTCGACCGAAACAACCGGTTCGACGTAGAGGCGACATTTTCGGGCGCCCATAGTTCCGAGCGTCTCCGGTACAATATCTAAACGCTTATCAATCGGGAAACGAATACCAGTCGAAATCGACGAACGTGTAAATCCCCCCCCCGTAGGAATATTAAACGTCGAAAATGTGCAACTAAAATCAAAAGTCGACGGTTCAAAATCAATATATATAATAAGAGAGAAAGGAACGGAAGTAACAATATTAAAACGACGAAAAATGTATAGAACGGAACGAATCGCGAACGATTTGAAAAAAAAAAAATTTACGAACGCGCTCGAAAATTAAACACCTGTTGTCCGAGCATATACACTCGCGACGTTTAAAAAGTGGTTTTCTTTTTTTCTGCAGAGTTCACGTCCAGGGTGGAACGACGGCCAGTTGTGTACCGCGTGCGTTCGTTCGATTTACTACGATAATAATGATAATGAAACCTCGAGCCGAGTAACACGGCGAACATACCATTCGGATACACGCGCCCGCGTTATTTACCGAAATACGCGCACGACGATCGCCGTACCGGGTGGTTTGAAAACGTTCGGCGCGGGTACGGTTTTAAACAATTTTTTCGAAAAAAAAAATCGCCCCATCGTTTCTCCAACAATTTCCCATCACGACATCCGTGTGAACCGGTCCCGGTTCGGATGTCCCCGAAAAACATTACGTTCGAGCGTTAAAAACACGACCGCTACGAGGCCCGAAATTCTCGAATTCGAGAATGCCCCGACGATTGTATACGTGTAACCGGATTTTCGGCCGTTCGCGAACGTACGAACGGACGTCGGTTGTTTTCGGTACGAAAACCGTACGAATACCGCGGGCGTTTCACTCGTCGGCGAATTCGTCGCGGAAAACGCGAACGGGACGCCATGTACGGGGCCGAATGGTATACGTCTGGCGGGACCGTCGCCCGAACAACGAATCACGGTCACGTGGTTACCACTATAAATTTGCCGACCCCGTTTTTTTTTTTTACAGTCGTACGGGCTATAAATTTGAACGCGATTATAGCGGCGTGCGGATTTCGTTTTGTTTTCTTCGTAAAAATATTAACGAATTTCGCGCGAAACGCTGGGACGCCGAGATATTAAACAAGCGTCGAATTTTAAGTAAACACGAGCGGGTTAGAAATTCACCCCCTGCCCATCCCGTGGACTCTCGTGGATAACAAAAAAAACCGGACCGTAATACCGGACGTTTTTGGCATTCTCGCGCTCGTTCGTATTATCATTGTACCGGGCGGGGCGCGATTTATGAACGACGCGGTAACGTCGGCCCCCCGAAAAACACAATGCGAAAAATAACGAACAATTACGAGAAACCGAACGAACGCGGACATTCGTCGGTTAGGCCAACTCGACGCCCCCCCCACCCCAACCCTCGGTCGGGATAAGCGGGGGAGGGACGTATAAAATAATAGAAGAATACGTACCGAAAAAAAATCGCGCGTCGGCCAAAACGACGATTAAAAACGAAAATAAAAACCCGCCCCGTAACGCGCGCGGGTTGTTTATGAACGCGCGGCGTTCACCGAAACGAACCAAAAATAAATCTCACTTAAAACGAACGGTCCGGTACGCCCGATTTCGAACGACCGGAGATTAAATACGTTTCGCGGACATCAAAGTCGTCGATAGCGTCGTGGTCAGTCGACCTATTTCGTCCCCTCCACCGGATGCTTTACGGCTCGTTTCGTTAGCCGAAACGGATTTTTTTTTTTTTTTGGGGGGGAGGCGAACGATCGTTCCGTTTCGTCGTCTTTTCGGAAAAATCGACCGGTTTCGTTTTCGTTCGTTCCCGTAACTGTCCGATAACGCGTACCTTGCGTGCGCGACAATAACGGAACATTTTACCCTTTTTCCGATCCGTTTGGCTATATTTATGGCTAACTTCCCCCCCCCGCGTTCGTAATTGGGGTGAACCGTTAGGTTGCCGTCGCGATGGAACGAAATCGACGGTATCCAAGTATCGGGACACGTTTAAAAGAGCGAAACGCTCTCCGATTTTCCAAAAAAAAAAAAAAAAA
>JAIPRN010003374.1:0-21914 GCA_025469175.1 Geopemphigus sp. TES_GeoC_2020 | reverse complement strand
CCCAATTTTCGACAACTTTGAATAGTAAATATTCTTCGTGCGTTTTCTTCTTCTTTTTTTTTTAATTTTTATTATCACAATATTTCACAGCCAACACAAAAAAGCGACACGCACGAACTAATAAGAAAAAAAAATTTGGAATCCTATGTACACGACGGAGCACGTTTCGCCGGTGCGTGCAACGTATATATTTTGAAGAAAAATAGAATAAAACAAAATAACCCGAGGAGTCCACCGAAAAACATAAGAAAAAAAATGAAACAAAACGTATCCCTTGTTCGACAACAACCCGGTGAGCGCCCCTTCCCCTCTCCACACACTGACCGCCAGATACTGTTTCTTCTGTACACAGATAAAATATTTTATAATAATATGCATAGGTATATTATCGTTATGTATATAAATGTACCGCATAATAATATCATACACAATATTAATAATAATAATATATAACGCGTGTGTATTAACAAATTACAGGTTAAAAACTTAACGCTAACAATTATATATTTTATTCTTTATACTTCTCGGGGCCTATAAAAAAAAAATAACGCTAAACGCGTAATAAATATATAAATAATAATTTTCTACGAACAAATTTTTCAGATTTTTTTTATTTTTTTGTTCGTGAAAAGTAAACATTTTATTTTTATATCCGTAAACGACAAAACGAGTAAGATAACTTACGTTTGCCAGAGTTGCCGACTGAAAAAATAAGCGACAGATTTCTGTTCGCGTTCAAAACATATACGTTGGCGTTAGGATGTTGTTGATCGGGTCGGTAATGCGTCCCAGCGTCTTCGTCGGTTTGCCACCGTACTCGTTGCGCAACACTGCCGCGATGGTACCGTTAAAACCCCAAAGTTGAGGAGGAGGTGGAGGAGGCGGTTCGTTTTGCCTCGACTTGTGATACTCTTGATGTTGTTGTTGTTGCTGTTGCTGCTGCTGCTGCTGCTGCTGCTGCTGTTGCTGGTGATGATGATGATGATGATGGAGGTTATGTTGCTGTTGTTGTTGCTGATGATGATGATGTTGCTGTTGTTGATGATGGAGGTGTTGACGATGTTGTTGCTGTTGATGGTGGTGAATGTGTTGTTGCTGTTGTTGTTGTTGTTGTAAATGAGAAGATAAGGTTAAGTGATGTTGTTGTGGTTGTTGTTGGTGATGGTGGAGATGGTGTTGTTGCTGCTGTTGTTGCTGCTGCTGCTGCTGCTGTTGTTGTTGTGGAAGCGAAGGTGGTGGTTGTTGGGCTTTGCGCTTTAATAATTTCGCCTGGCAGCAAGTACATCCTTTCGGCACTAAACATGGACAAACAAAAAAACAAAAAACGCCATCAAAACACGTTTTTTTCTTTTTACGCTTTTCATTTTTCCGCGACTCTTAATTAAAATTATTCGATCCTTTTCGTTGTTTTTTTTTTGTTTTTAATTATTTACCCGGCACTAGAAAGACACCCTAGACGAATTAATAAAAAGAAAACATTTATCCACCGCCCCCCTTCCATTTTGACATCTACCGATATTTAAATCGCGATCGGGGAGTTAGAACACTTTCTCGTCACGGAAACGCGTCTCTTATACGACGACGACGACGAATCGACAAAAAAAATATGAACGTTTTCGTTTTCCTCGTTGTCGCAAACACAACGCACGTATTCCCTATTATCCAACTCGACGAAATTACGATAAAATGATCCGAAGCCGCAATTTTCCGGACCAGAAAAAACGTAAAAGTAAACAAATAAAAAACCCCTTCGACCGTCGACGACGGCAAAGTGATCGTGCATTTTTTCTCTCTTTGGACACATATTATATAAATAACCTATAGCGCGTACCTATCCCGATCAGTGTAATTACGTGATAGAGCAATACGTTCTATTCTACGAATACTGTCGAGCTGAACACTACTTAAAAACATTATTCGTTTGATTCCAAACGAAATGTAAGTGTGCACGTCGAAAACTTGGACAGCGAAAAAAAAATAATTATAATAATAATAAAAAACCACACGTAATATGAAATCCAATTCGGTTTCGTATAAAGTAACGCGATATGACGAGACGCGATAAACATGACTTTTAAAAGAGCACTAATTGAAACAGAAAACGAAACGTTGGAAATGTGTTTATGTTTTTCGAGACGAGAAAAATATAACCTAATAACCGACTATCCGATGAAGGATCATATTAAACAACGCGTTAAAAGTACGAAAACGCAGTCGCGTCTTCAATTCGGACGGAAAAGTTTTCTCCTTCTCTCTCGTTTCTCTCTCGTTTCTCCCTCTCTCTCCCATCTATCTATTTATCTATTTCTTTTAAACAACCTCGGCCGAAAAGAAATATTTTTAAAACTTAGATCTCGGGAGTTTCGCACGCTACTGTATTTCAGCCGTACGACAACGAGAAAAAAAAACTCGTCTGGAAATCATTCTTCGAAAACTTTTCGCCGCGTTTAATTCAATTCCGTTAAATTACTGAATTATTCATATCTTTCGAATCAAATATTTAAATACATTAATGTGGAGCGAGGGAAAGCGCACGAACCGCAGTTGTCCCTGCAGCAAGCGTGTACACGGACAGCGCTCGGGGAAAAAAATTTTTTTAACGAAATAACCGCGGACGTGTGACGGGCGCGTATAATATATAACGCCGGTGTTGTCGAGCGTAGCGTTTATTTTTCGGTGTTTTTATTATCGATCGTAGTTATGTTGCGCGTGAAACAAAAACGAAATTAATAGTAACGTTTCGCCAAAAAATGTATTCCGGTTTTAGTACGCGCGTGCCCGTTCTGTGAACTGCGTTGTTCGGTCGCTATTTTAACGTATATAATATACGCGGCGTACGCGCGATGCAAATGTTATACACCATAAAATATATATTATGTTATAAAAAGACAACGGGATGACGGTGGTATACGCCATATACTACTGTGTACAATATATATGTGTGTAAACGACGTATACTTCTTTTACAGGCCTCTGGAGAGAAACGCGCGTTAAAAAAAGGACGTTTTTAAAATTAAACCAATTTGATACGGTTTAATGCATAAAAATGCAGTAGCGATGCCGATGTTTATCTACGACGAAACTACCAAAATAAAAACAAAAAAAATAGCGACTAAGATTACCGGCCGAAGACGACGTAATATGTGTGTGTGTGTGTGTGTGTGTGTGTGTGGAGTAAAAAAGCAATGTAAATGTAAATTTTTTTCCCCGGACGTATCCCGCTGCAACTGTGCGTGACACGCGATATCATTTCGGGACGAATAGAATTTAGAACAATTATACTTTTTTTTTCATATAAACGCGGTCGTTCGCCATTTGGCTACGAACGTTAGCAATCCGAACATATTCATAAATATATATATATATATATATATATATATATATACGCGTCCGTAACAAACTAATCCGTCCCGAGAGCGGCGACTCGTACGAACACAGGTGGTGTTTCGTCGCGGAAATGGTCGAAATGCCCAATTTCACACAGCGCGTGCCAGCGACGGTTTTAACAGTAGTTTTAGTCGGCGACGAACGCACCGACGGTACAATCGAATGCCGTGCCCTGATCCCGACAACCGCGGTTTTTATTACGGGAATAAAAATAATTCCTTTTTTACTCCTATCCCTTTCGACACTTATATCCCGTACAACGGTAATACTTATCGTATCTTGTAACTACAACGTCAAATAGGTATACACGATTTATATTCGAAAATAAGCGTTTTTGAAGCCGCGGATTAAATGCCTGTCGGAAATCTCATTATGCATTTAATATATAGCTATCGAATTATAACGAAGCGGTATTTTTTTTATATCGGAGCGTTTGAAATGTATAATAGAAAACATTATAAATCCGAAACGCTCGAAAATCCGAAAACGCCTTTCGATTATTTTGAAAATTACTCGCGTTATTCGTATTCACCGACGATTTCGAATCCGCCACTGACTCTAGCGTGAATATAATACGACCAAAATATACAGAGCGCGCACAAGCACACACACACACACACAACAAACGCAATATCGGCTGGAAAAATTCGGACGCGTTTTTAAATTATCATTTTTCCAGTCCGATGGTTTATCGTCGTTGTCGTTGTACACGCATGCTGCATACCGCGGACCACATAAATAATGCCACGGGGAACATTGGCGCGTTGGCCCGAATAAAGGAAAGACCTCGCTTCTCCTTCGCCGCGGTGTACGTACCACACATATACACACATATACCCGTCAAATAATATATTACGCTATTATAAATGTATACAACACTCGCGGGCGCGCGTATGTGTGTGTGTGTGTGTGTGTGTATGTGTATTATAAATGTGTAACGATTTTAAATTATCGCAATAAATCGACGATTGTTGCCGGGTAATGGACCTACGCTATATGCCTATACACATACGTATACACGTATATGCACACACACACACACACACACACACACACACGTGTATAAGCCCCCGGCCGTGTGTTGTACGACGACAAAAAAAAGACGACACCCGTCGGGGAGGTGTGTCGTAAAGAAGAAACGGGAAAAGAGAAAAAAATTATTTGATCGAAATTTCGATAAAGGGCAAGCCTTTTGTCGCGCGCGTTACCTTTATGTCGTGCATTATATTGGGGTCGTGTTACGAAACGTGAACGGGATGGGGGTGGGGTATCTAGGAATGTCTTTTTTCGGTATTATAAGTTGAAAAGCGTCACGCACGGGGGTAAAAAAAAATAATAGCCTTTGAACGCGCTGGTTCCTATTAAATGAAAGCCATATGCAGACGCGCGATCTTTGTCCGCCTGTATGTATATTACACATACACACACGCACATACACACACACATATACCGTACACGTGTAACCTCTTAAGGTTCGTACGACAACGCTTTTATGAATAATAATTATCGAAACCGACGACGACTCCCGTCGAGAAAACTGCGGGGCGAACTAATTCGTATAATCGCGAGACCGATAAAAGAAGCAAAATTTGTTTTCCACGCCCATGTCGCTCTTCTATATATCAACGGTGGGTTACTAACTACGGCGAATCCGCGTACAAAATCGGCGAAACTGTTTACGCTCTGGCGATCCGAGAACAATTAAAAATATTTGTATTCTCTTCCCTCCCCTCCCCTCACACCACACACACTCCCGCTATCGGTCGGTTAATTTTCGCGCGATCGTTGCGCGCACGACCTACCTGGCGGCGCGTTCGATTTGGTAAAAACTCCGTGCGGCGCGGTTACGAACGGCATCGATAAGGAAAAAAACGACGTAATTGCGAGAAAGGAAAAAAACAATTCGAAATTCCTGTTATATCCTTTCCGGGCGTCAGTGATGGAGGAGCGGTGGAGACGGTCACGAGTACAAAAATGTGGTCGTCGTCGACCTTTTACCATGTACGAGATACTACTACGGCGCGACGCGATCAATTTTCGTTGTCCGAGACCGGTCCCAGTCACAGACGCGCGTGCGGCGAGACGTCGATTTTAATGAGACCCAATTGACAATTTGAAAACCAATAAAACCGACGCGCTATGGGGAAATCGAATAAACGACGAGCGGTGTGTACAACGAAAATTGGGGTCAAACGAAGCGTTGTTTATTACGTCGACGAGTGCAACGAAGTCTCGTGGTATATTTATGCGGAAGAGACGCGAGACGGACGGGAGTGTTTTCGCGATTTCCGTCGGGTTTTTCTTTTTTTAATTTTCGACATAATATATTGGCCCGTCGCGCGATATACGACGCGAGGAGGTTTTATCGATACAGATTATTGGATTTTTGGAACGTCGTCGCGGCGGCAGGACGAAACGAGGGGTGGGAAAACGACGAGTCGGAAAATCGGTTTTTCGATCACACACGGCCGTTTTGAAATGAACGCACGCTGGATAAGTGGACGACGCGATGATACCGTTAATATTACCGTCGAATCTCGTACGACACTCGTGTCCACGGGGTTCCGTGTTTCGTTTTTTCGATTCATATTTTACTTAAAAAAGGACGACGGTACATAGACGAATAAATTCCGATTGTATACGTTGTCGAGAAAACGCGCTCAATCGCGTGGAAAAGAAAACTCGGGGGCGTAGTGTAGTGGCACAGATTCGAACGCGAACGGAGACGAAAAAAAATGAACTACGTACGCGTCGCCGTAGTCTCCTCGGCCGTTTCCGATGTTTCGTCCGAGTCAAACGCGTTTTATTTGATTTCGTCGTGCGCAAAATCGTCGCTCGGTATATGTTTACGACGACTGTGGAACGACAAAAACGATAGCGAGGCGAATTTCCGGGAGGACGGGAAAAAAGAAATTCCCGGCGATTACGACGTAATTGTTATGGCGCGATAAAAAAAAAGTAGTCGGAGAGGGGAAGGGGGCGCGCGAAAAGCGAAAAAAAAACAAAAACAAAAACACGTCAAGTCGGTAACAAAATCGCTTATTCCTCCGTGAAATTATTACCGCGCGCGTTTGTCGCGTAAACAACCGCGGACGGAAAATATCGACGAAAATTCCTCGTCGGGCGAACAGCAGTTCGGTCGGTCGTTCACGTCACGCGCGATAAGCCGAATTTTAATTTTCGGTTTGTTTCCCGTTTCGTTTATCCCTCCCGTCGCCTTTGTCGAAGACGATAAATTTCGACACGACTCGCCCCGGGACCCCTACCCACCCACTCGTTGTGTATGTGTGTGTGTGTGTGTGTGCACAACACAAGCTCACGCCGCATTGTCGTCGTTCGGGATGTGTGTGCATGCGTACGAAGCCATTAACAACAACAAGTGACACACACACACACGAACGTGGATATTACATATGAAAAAGATATATAACGAATGTAAGCGCATGTGTATGTGTGTTGTAATATCTGAATACAATGAACGTATACATCGTATCCGTTTCAGCCGTCTGACACCATTGTGTGTGTGTGTGTGTGTGTGTGTTAGTGTGTATCGGCAACGGCAAGCACGTTATGCATGAGTCATGAGCGAAATTTCAATAGACATAGACAAACACGCGCGCGCGCGCACATCACGTTGTTATTATTTTTCTTCGTCAGACGTGTTAGAATAATGACGACGATGATGATGAAGGCGAAAAAGAAGAACGATTATTTATCACGGTTATTATAGACTTGATACAAACGGTTGGACTACAGCTACTCCCGAGTACGTATCGCGTATATATATGTGTATGTATGTATTACGAATACACGAAAAGTATCTACGCGCTCAAGTTCGTTTTGGAAATTTCCTTTTTCTAGCACGATTCGATAATAATTGTTCCGCTATACGTAAGTACGTGGCCGACGGGCTAAAAAGATAAAAGAAAAATCTCGACACAAACCGCCGGTTAATCGCTAAAATACTAACGAATTAAATTATTTAAAGGTATAGTACTTCCGTGTATATATATACAAATACTATAAGTGGCCGCCGCGTGCGATAAACCGCGCGGCGGATTTTTTTTCCTGAACATTTATTTTTTAATCGGATAACGAACCGATTATACTCTCTGTGTGGACCGTTCTATAACGAGATCGTTTGAAAGTCGATACGCGAACAAAAACACTCGCGACAACGCGGGTTAAGTATGCGCGGCGGACACGGTCGAGTCGGGCAAGAAAGTCCGTTGGTTTTGTTTCGGTCGCGGGCTAAGACCCGACGGAGTGGGGGAATTCTCTTTAAAAAAAAAAAAAAAAACGTCGTTTCGATTAAAAAAAGAAAAAGCGCTCGCATGACTCGTAAATCTGGAAGGTTTTACTAAACCCCGGGCCTGTAATAACTTATCGGCGCGGCGGCGTTATTATTGTAATTTATTAACCGGGAATTCCCCCGCCCTACCCCAGGGGACGAGGAAGTCCCGGCAGTCGCGTAACCGCGAGCAAAACGAAAAAAGTAAAACGCGTAATCAAACGAAACGCGCGAGCCGTGCGCGCCCGTCAAAACGAGACGGGAGAGGAAAAAAGTAAAAAGCGTACGTAATTAGCGTGTACGCCCAGTCACCGCCCGAACCGTGTGAAGTGAAGTCGGCGGGCGCGCGACTGTGATTTAACGTCCACCCTCGCCCCACAAAAGGTTCGACGAGTCGACGGTAACGGTGGGGTGGTACTGGTGATGACGGTAGTGGTAGTGACGGTGGTGGGTAGTGGTGTTTCGTGAGCCGAACGAAAAAACTTTCGGCGTCGTAAATTTTCTCTCGATTTTCAAAACGACAAAAAAAAATCGTACTCTAATAATTATGTTATACGTATATATATATATCCCGCGTTTCAAAGGATACGCGCGTTTTTCCTTAACCCTGCGCGCTCTCCTCGCCCCCTCCCCCCGCCGACCACCGAAAACACCTCGCCCGGTGTATAATTAACAAAGGTTTCTTCTTTTACCCTCGCCTTATTCTTTTTTATCCTCCGGCCTATAAATCAACGTTAATTACGGACGCAAATGTGATGATAAAATCCCCGCGAGCAACGACCGACGGGGCGATCCCCCCTCACCACCTTCTGCGCGCCGAGTCCGCGAACGAATACTAATTTTTCATTCGCCGTCGATACGGTCAAAAACAAAAAATCGGCCGGGTTGTTCGAAAAACTTTTCGAATATTAAAAGTGTGTGCGGGGAATACGCGGGGACTTTATTCGCGTGTTCCGTGTCAAACCGTGAAAAGCGTAAGGTACACGCGCGCGAAGTGGATCGCGCTATTAAAAAATGTAAACGGGTCGGAACGTTAAAAGGAAAAACCAACCGAGAACAGATTACGTTATTATTATAATATACGGTCGGTTATCGTCGACAGTTTTGACGGAATAAAAAACCCAAACCGTACTCTACTCGCTGGGCGAACTCATTCCACGCGCCTAGTATGAATAATAGTCACGATCCGCGAACGCGTTATACCGGCGCCCGTTTATATTTAAAGACGCTCGAAAAACGTTTGTAATAAAAGACGAGCTAAACGTAATAACAGAACCGTTAAGCTTTATTAATTCGAATTCCGCGAACTGATAGATTTTCGTTGATAAACGCAAACGGGCGACGTCCCGTCGTTTTCGACAATTTCGCCCGTCGAAAGGCGTCCACACCACTTTCGCGAGATTCCACAACGATTTCGTTACGTCAGTATCGTCGTCCATACGTCGTCGGATTTCGGACGTGAATGAAAAAAAAACTACACGCGCAAATGGAACGGCAGTACCGATAATAACTCGATATAAATACGCGCGAGTTACGTGACAATAAATACGACGCTTTTTTCGGAATTGAAAAACGAATAGTCGCGTAACGTCCTAACCGTCCGCGATAGACACAAACGTCGTTCGAATCGTCGTCGTCGTCGCAAAAGGGAATTTACGGGGCAGCAAACGTACCGCGGACACGAGACGACGAGGACGGCCGTCGCGTCGTAGCCGAGTATTTCTGTACAAACACGAGGGGGAGCGTTAAAACGTCGCGTTGACGAGAAATTCGATAGAAACCCCCACGGTACGCGGCGACTCTTTCTTTGGCCACCGGTACGTGCCCCTCATCCAGCCCCCCCTCCGTGACAGACGGCGGTCGCGTATACGATACGGAACCCGAGATAACCACCGACGGAAAGTTCACCAATCGTCCCGAGAACAAAACGACACGCGGCGACGACGATAAAACGAAATGGCCGTTTACCGAGCGCTTATTTAGACGACGTGTTCCGGGGGCCAGCGGCGTACTCACGAGGGGGGCACCCCCGAAAATGTTTAGGAAGAATTAATTTCTCACGAGACGTACATTTTCAGTCGATAATAACGAAAAACTAAAATATTTTTAAATTTCAAAACACGTTGTAATATAACGTGTCCGTTACGAATAAATAATCCGTTAACCGTTTACGATACGTCTAGTTTTGTTAGGCTCGTCATCCCAAAAAAAAAAAAAAAATTTCCGATCTAAGTACGCTACTGTCCGGGGCAAAACACCACCGGCCTGCCGGTCTACAACAAAATTACCGTTCGAACGTTTTACGTCGAGAGATAACTAAACTAACTAACCTGTCATGTGGGTTTTGTCGGTGGGCAAGGCGGCCGTCAACATCGGCGGCGGCAAACTGGCCTGCAAATGTTGCTGGTACTGCCGTTGCACCATGTCCATGGTGCGCTTGCCGTCGTGGTGCTGATGTTCCGCGTTGGAGCCCAACGGGGGCCACTGAGACGCACCGGCCGCGGCGGCCACGGCGCCGGCCACCATGCCGTAGACACCGGCCGCGGTGGACGCCGTCACGCCTGGCGCCGGTCCGGCGTACGGTCTTTTCGCGGGCGGCGGACCGTCGGCGACGACCGCGGCGGCGTTCGCGACGTCCGCGGCGGACCGATTGTTGGCGGCGCATACGCCCGGGACGGACGCCAACGGTCTGCTCCGGCCGGACAACGAAGCGGACGCGGCGGGCATGTTGTTGACGAACAGGCTACGGGTACGGCTCTCGGCCTTTCGGTAATACGACGGATGGATCATGAGCAACGGTTCCACTTTACCGCCCACCGGCGGTTTGGCCGAACTGGGCATTTCGTACTCGACGCTGCAGTCCACGTGCAGGGGCACGTTGAAGTCCTTGACGCGATACGACCCTGACGACGGTCCGGTACCGGGCGGCCCGGACGATCCGGATCTGGACGACAACGACGAAGACGATGACGACGAGGACGACGACGAGGACGACGACGAAGACGACGACGACGACGACGACGACGACGACGACGACAACGAGGACGACGACGACGACGAGGACCCGACAACACCGGCGGACGCGGCCGCGGCCGCGGCTGCGGCCACCATGACGGCGGACGGCACGCCGGCCGCGGCGACCAGGGGGCTCGGATACGATCCGTAGCCGCCCGCGGCCACCGCTTTGTTGTAGCACGTCGTGGCGTTCAGTGCCATCGGACGACGGTCACGAGGGACGGATACAACGACGACGCGGCTCTCTCACTTGGACGACGGGACCGCGGCCGGACGACGGATATCACTGGCGACGACCGAGATCACTGGCATCGGACGCGCGAGAGCGATTTTCTCTCGCTGTTAACGATTTATTCGTATCACCAAAAATATCGACGTAGACGGGTAAATAATAAACGAAATAAACACGAACGTAATTTTTGTAACCAACGAAAACGCGCGACAATACGAGATTTACGATTTATTTTTTTGAAACACAACGCGGTGGACACGACTGTACGGCAGAACGAAAACTGAACAGTTGGACGACGGACACCGGACTAACACGAGCGCGCGCCTCCACACTGCGTTTCTACGCGGAGCACCGCCGGCTCGCGCGCGCGCCACCGTCCATCCGGGACACGCACTGATGGCGCGCTCTATCCGTGGTTGCGCCGAACCCGCGGCGGGGCCGCCCCGAAACGTTTTGGATTGTTTCGCTATTACCGCGAACGCCAAGAACACGGATGAGAGGGGACGGAGGGTTTGCTCGACCTAACCGTGACTAGGGTGGCGGTAGGTACAAACGATGGCGCGAACGGTTTTCTCATTTAACGGTACGAACGCGCGCCGACGGACCGACGTACGAAATTGAAAGGAATCGAAGCGTTAATACGGATAATTAAGTTCCGTCACCGATACTCGAAATGGAAAATACTATTCGAACGTCGAACGCCGCAGGATTTCGCACGAAACGATCGCGTAAATATTCGTACTCGTCGAATCCCGATAACGATAATTGTCCTCGCGTTAACGCTACAGTTTATGCGCGTTTTGGCGGGGAAACGGATTGACGACGCTGGCGCGTTGTTATTTACCGACGTTTCCAAACATTTTCGACGTTCGCGACAACCTATAAAAAACGCTTTTTTATCAAATCCAACGATTTTTCGCTCGTCCGCGCTCGTATAGAGAAGAAAACGTCGATTTACCCGATAACGGTGGTAAACGTATAATAGTCGACGAACGTTTTAACATTAATATTTCATATAAAATTTACGCACATTTTCCGTGAATAGATTGTATTCATAAAACCAAAACGTCTATCTACGTAGGTTAACGTCGAGATATTGTTTAGTATTACAAAAACATCGAGCGCGTATTCATAGACATTAGAATATGTCGGTAAAACGTAATTTATTTAACGAATTTTCCCGTTCGGTATACTAAAAGCGAACTTAACGATATACATTTTTTTTATTATTCGCCATTACATTATCGTTATTATTACTATTATCGTTATTATTATTATCGTTATTATTATCACTGTCGGTTAACGATCCGCGGCGACGAGGGACGACGTTTTTATTGTAACGCTGCAGTTATTTTTTTCGAAATTCGGCCGAGACCGAGTCGAATGACTCTATACTATACAAAGACGAGACTTGGCAATGACGTTCCTTTATTCGTGTTTTTTTTTTGTTTCGTTTCTTTCCCCCCGTTCCTATCTTCGGACGAATATTCGGGGTTTTTTTTATACTTCACTTTTAATCCTCCGTAATCGAACGGCTTCGGGGAATTGCAAACAACACACAATATCGCTTATCCGTGTAGAAATCAATGACTTTTCCTTGTCGTCGTGTGCACAATGTCGGGCGTTTTCCGTGGGAACTAATCTTCGAGAGCGTTTCTATTTTTTTAATTGTTTTCGAACGCGTTATCGTTATTATTTCCTTTAATCCGTCGTGTTCGAAACGCCGCGGATTGTTATTACGCGAACGCGTTGTTTTTCTCGGCCGCTCTTTACGCGTTTCACACGTATAATTCCCCCCCGTCCATATAGTCGCTGATATATATACATGTGTGTGTGTGTGTGTATCGCTGTACACGAATCTAGCCGACCCAATATTCCTAGTACTCGGAAATGTTGATGGAGTAGGTAGTAGTACAACGCCCATATAAATTACAGAAAATAGACGGCCACGGTTGTTCCGGCGTATATAATATTTAAAGCCGACGTATAAAAACTATCGGCGTCCATTATTATTATCACTTTTATTATTTATTAGCTCGTAGAATACAACGCTATCGAAATATCGAAAAAAAAGAAATTTGTAACGTCAACGACGCTACCATAATATTATAACGACTGGAAAAACGCTCGTTGTCCAAATATAATAACGACTTTTACTTATTTTCCGAAAATACGCCCGTACGTCGTTTATATATAAACACTCACGCGAGTCCGAACCGACAAAAACCGGCGGAACAAATTGAACGGTTAAAAACGTATTAACGACGTTTCGTTAAACGAAAACAAATATTCGTCACGAATTAACCTAGACGATTTCGGAAAACTTCGTACAACATAACGTATATATCCTATGCATATACGTTCCAACCTCTGTATCTAATTACGATATTTTTAGTACGTATTATGTAATCGATCGGTAGCGCGAGACGGTTTTCGTAAATTTTAACACATACCGACTGCGACGCCGTTTTTGTTCGCTTACACCGACCGAAATCGTACGATAATAGATACGGGTCTCCCAAGTTGGCACGAAAATAAGCTTCGAAACGTATTTCACTCGGTAAACGTGACCGACTAACACGGTACAATTGTTTTATTCGTAACGCGGTACGCGGCGGAATTGACTAACGCGTCCGATATTTAAATAATCGTCGAAAACAATTATTCGTGGCCCATCGTGTTAAGTGCGCGTTTTCGTTTTGAACGATGATCGAAACTATTATTATTCGAAATACAAAGTAACCTTTTACGAAGTAAACTTCGGTACTCGAAATTATTATAACCTACCGGGACTGCGGCGATAAAAGTATTTACGAACCGTGAAAATGAAATTGACGTTACGTGCGTGTCGCGCGTATATTTATTCTCGACGTAATTCACGAAAATCAATTATAGACGGTATTTACGATTAAAATTAATTAACGTATATTGTATAATTACGCGCTTTTATTAAGGAATTTTAAACGGACGTCTTTCGCTTACCCAATTATTACGCGTTTAAATCGATCTAGGGCGATGTAAATAGAATTAAAAACAATCACAAATATTTCAGATTAAACGTTAACCTATTTACAAAACTATACTAAATGGAAAACTAAGAAATAACTATTTTGAAAGTTCGAATCGTTTTAACCGAACTCGGGTTATACATTCCGCGGTGTTAGTTATACGTTACGCGCATAATAGGACACACGGTGCATCGTATAAACGGCGAAGCAGAGAGACACAGGCAAACTGTATGTATCGAATATTATAAAAATGGGTAGAAAAAACCGACACGCGTCTATCAAAGGCGATTTTTTCGTAAACGCCGTGACAATATCGTAGGATTTCAATGTACGCGTAATTACGGTCGATAACGTCAATACGAAAAATCGAGAAATAAATCGCGCTCTTTCTCTCGTTTACCATTTTGTGGAGCCGGATTTTCTAAACACGAGGGACGTGCCTTTTACTAATCAATTATGGACTTGTTTTTATGTATAAATGATTTGACGGTTGTATTTTATAACCAATACGTTAGCGTATTATTCGGCATATCGTAGGCGTCCGACAACAAACGAATTTCGCATAGCACTGTACAAAAAGCGAGGTAATCGTATTCTTAAACGCGAATATTTTATAATACGACAATTTATGACCTTCAAAATGATCTATTGTAATTCGATATTCGCTTTAATTAATCTTCCAATTATCTCGCAGTTACGAGTTAATTATTTTACGATTGTATATTTTTAATTATTAATTAGCTCGTAAACGCTTTTCGAATTCCGTAGAATATAAAGCTCTTCTCGGCGCGCATAAATAACTAATTAGTCGGATTCTAATTTTAATGGCGTTTAAATGCGAAACGATAATTGAAATAAATATTTCCGCGAGCGTACGTACGTACGGGCGCGTCGTGACGGCCGTCGACAGAACAAAAGCGACCAGAAATGAGCTTCGAAACGCGTTCGATATTTTTCGGGAATTTTATTTTACAAACACTGTTCGCGTCCACTCCGGTGAAAAGTGATTTTGTATGTACAACTGCGAGCGAGGGGGATTGAAAGGAGGGTTAGTGAAAAGAAAATATTGGTCCTACTAAAATGAAAACTTCCCGCGCCCGAGTAATTCCGTGTACAGCGTAATGCTCGCGCGCGTGCACACACACACACACACACCGACGCTTTTCAAACGCTATTTAATTATATCGTCCCCGTGTCCCGTCGTCAAAAGGATCGCGAACCCTTTCAATTACCGACGTCAGCATTTTTCCAAATTCAAAATCCAATAGCGGAATAAAATAATTACGCGCCGGCTCCGTTTAATGTCCGTGTTCCACGCCGAGTTTTATGCGATCGTAAACGGATTATTGACGCCGCGCGATTGAGAACGCGACATTCGAACGGCAAAATCGTTCGGAACGATCGTCTTCTCGATCGGTTTAACAATCCGTCTCGAACACCGGGAAACGTTAAACGAACGAAAAATTGTTTCTATACGTACGTTGTTACACGGCTGTGGTTAAACGTAGTTCGAGTTTTGTATCGAACGGGCGAACGTTTCCGACCGTCTATTGATTTCTCCGTAACCGGACGGCAACAAATGTTGTACGACAAGTGTACGACGTACGCCGACAAATCAAAAATCGAATTTCCGAAATTCGGATCCGGTTGCCGGTTAACGCGGCTTAAAAAACAATACGAAAAATACCCGACGCCCGGCAATCAAATATATATATATACACGCTTTGGTGGAATATAGGAATTCAGAACCAATTATCGCCGCGATGATTTCACGTGACGTTTCTGAATGCCGTCGGAGGGTAGGATTACGCGTTTGTTTGTCGTCATTAATAATCCCTGGTAAAGGCCGGAACATAAAAATATTAAAAGGGTCTTTTTTCGAATAATTGTTATCCAATGACGTGTCGTATTGCCCGATTGTTCACGAAAATGTACGTCCGTACGCTATAATAAATATGTACGCGCGTTACGAATGCGCATTATAGGAACGACAGTTTTAAATTTATAAAAAAAAACCCGCTGAACAAATAAGCGTCGCATACATTGATTTATCAAAAAGTGACATACGCGTTAAAATTGTGCGACACAACAACGTTAACGCTATCTACGTATATACACGCGTGTGCGTGCGTGTGTGTGGGTGGGTGTGACATTAAACATTCGAGCACGCGTTACTCGTCATAAATAAATGTCCGAAAATACTTCGTGAATATCTAAAAAACAAACAAAAAAACACCGAACAATCGGGTCATTTTGAATACTAAACGTACGGCGCGCAAAAAAGGAATAAAATGATTTTGGACAGAGCGTTTTCCTATCCGTCGCTTAGTATTCCGACCCAAAACGAATCGTTTTTACCTAAATCTATAACGTCGAATACATAGCCGAGGTGTACATGATCGGTGTTCGGAAAAACCATTTTCTAATTCGTTTTTCATTTTAAATATATAAATATATATATATTATAATAAACGCGCGATTATCTTTACGGGCACCGCGACGTCTCCGGCATAACGATTTAGTATTATATCGCGTGTTTTTAAAAACGCGTATTTACATTTTTATCTTTTCGTTCGGACCAGAGTTATGTATTGTTC
This sequence comes from Geopemphigus sp. TES_GeoC_2020, assembly GCA_025469175.1. Classification (NCBI taxonomy): domain Eukaryota; kingdom Metazoa; phylum Arthropoda; class Insecta; order Hemiptera; family Aphididae; genus Geopemphigus; species Geopemphigus sp. TES_GeoC_2020. Next base: position 5,384 of record JAIPRN010003374.1, on the reverse strand, counting down.
GAAATTGTGTGTTTTTTCGTTGATTCAAACAATCGCGCTCATTGCCAAGAGTTTTCGAAAGAACTTAGAAACAAACAAAAAACCCACGAAAAACCGTCCACTCGGAACTCCGAATATAACGTTCAACGGCCAACCGGTGAAACGTTCGAAACTCTCGCCGACAAACAAGAAAACCGCCGTTCGTTGTTGGCTACAATGAATACACGAACGTTACTATACTTCTACGGTATGATGGGAGGTGGGGTTTTTTTGTACGCGCGCATTTCACGACACCCGTCCGCCGTAGTCGAGCGCGTCTTTGGACTCGCCTTTGTTACACACATACCGCCGATAACGACGTTTTGTTGATATTTCCACTTCCGCCGAGCGCGCGTCGTGAACCGTATACGCGGGTACGTCCGTAATTTGTACTTTGGCTGTGACACGTTTCGTAGTCGTCGACGACGGCGCGACGTAAAAATAAAATCGTGGTATTCTCGAATCGATAACGATGATAATTAATAGTGTATACACGCGGCGTTCGGTAACGTGGCGCTAGTTCAAAAGCCAATTTCGCCTCTACGCACGTATATAAATATATTCTACGGCGGCGCGAAACAATGGATATAACAAAAAAACACCCGAACGCGCGTACCCGTAAACTATTACGTTACGGCGCGACGGATTCCGTTCGTTAATTACAACGTGCGCTACGGGGTTTTAGAAACATTTCCGGGACGCATTTTGAGCCCGACAACCGACAACGTCACTACGTTTGTAATAATTACGGCCGTAAAAATTAACCGGGCGCTGTTTCGCCGGCGTATGCCAACAATCAACGGCGGTGTCAAATAACGTGCGGTGTACGTTATTAATGTACGGACAACATGCCGGAATGACGGAATACGTCAAAAGTCGATCGCCGCCGTTGCGAAAAGACGAACACCGCGCGCTTCAAGCGAAGGGCCCCAAAAATCGTTTGTATACTCGGACGTAATATACAATCAAGGCCGTTCACAAATAAATGGACGAAACGAACGGAACGCGCGGTAAAAAATAACGTCCAGTACGTCCGTAGCGTAGCGGAAAGAAAATAAACGGTCCGCCAACGACGACTAGGTGGTGTACCACGACGTGTTTGCATAAAAACGCGTCGTCGATATTCGCGCGAAATCGTCCGTTTTCCATTACCGGCCGATTCCAATTTTATTGTTAACGATCGTAGCGTAATTTAACGTACAGTTTTGTAACTATAGAAACTCACGGCGGTTTCGTTACCAACGTTCGCGTTTCGTCGTCCGAATTTCGGTCTCCGTACACAAAGGACATAAAGAACGACGTTGTATCACAATAGGCGATTCGTTACTATTATTATTTTGTAATAATACACGAGGGCGTTCGCGTAACGTCGGTGTTCGTATTTTATAAGACCTACACGAACGCGCTCGCGTCCTCTTTTCGTCCGCTCGGTAATGTCTGTCCTCTCGAACGCCTTCGGAAATTATTTTTATCTTATTACTTTTCCTAATTGCCGGACGACATTTAAGTACATAATTATGTATATATATATATATACACACGAGCGGAACAAAACCCCGCGGCGAACTGGGCACGTTTGATATCGCTGGACATTTATTTTAGAATACAAAATTGGCATACGCCCACTGTTTTTTTTTTTTTGTTTTTCGTCACTGGGCTCGAGCTTTTTTAACCGCGGTCGACTACTACTATTACTACTAGTGGTCCGGGCTTCTAAAAAAAATACGGGCCGCTCGGAGTATTTACGCGGGATATTTCGGTACGATTTCGTATATTCGGTCAACGCGTTTTCCGACGTCGGTTCCCCGCCGAGCAGAACGAAAAAATAACCGCCCGCGTCCGTAATAATTACGTAAAACGTCCTCGGCCAATTAAAACGTACGACGAGTTAACGAATTAACCAAAAAATAAACGAAAACCGTACGGACCGACTAGCGCGAACCTTGTCCGTACATAATTCGGTCCCGCCGTTGTTATATAATAAGCTATATGGACACGGGGCAGTAGCGAAAAGTGAAAAATCGAACGGCGGTGGTCGTCCGGATTTCGCGCGACGCGATAAAGTGTCGCAGAAAACGAAAATGGCGACGAGTGACGTAGCGCTCGCCATATACACACGAGGAAAGAAATTGCGGCATCGTTATTTTATATATTGCGGCGAGGTTTCGTATTTTAATTTGTCCACGTTGGCCGTAACGGCCCCGAGCTGATTACACACACACACACACATACACCCGACCCCTTTTAAACCCGATATTGGTCTTGGGGAGTATAATGGTAAACCGATTTGTCGCGAAATAATAATAATACTTAACGTAAAAGAAGACTTATACTTTCCCCCTCCCCTCATGTCCGCTAATACCTCCACCCTTTTATATATTCGGTTATAAAATGATCGAATCTCGGAGGCTCGCCGTAATGTTTACCTCGTGTCAACGACTCCGTTTGCTTTTTCGTTTATCTTCCCTTTTAGTTTTTTTTTTTTTTTTGTTTTGCCCCTCAGCGTAGTGTCGGTCGTGCGGGTGGACGTGAAACTCGTGCGCACCCCCTACCCCCATCCTCACGTCACTGTCCGCGACCGACTCGACGGTTTCGACGGGTCCGCGATAAAAAAGTATCGATTTTATATTTACTTCACGACTACGTTTTGTGCCTTTGACACATGACGCGTTGTCAGCGTACGCACCGCGGGTCTTCACGTGTTACCGACAGACTGAAGGGGTGAGGGGGAGGACAAAAGGAGAAACGGAAAGCGACAAAAATACGCATACAATAGTATCAAGTGGTACAAAACGTATTGAGAATTCACCTGCGGTGCGCGTCGGCGACGTAATAATAATAATAATGGTAACTCCGACGGCGTCAGTGCGTCACGTGGATACTGTCTCGCACGTTATCCGCCGTTATACCGATTTTTTTCTTTTTCTCGGTTTTTTTTTTTTAATTACCAAGATTCGTCGCTTATTCTCGTCGTCGTCGTTATTATTTCTTCGTCGTATTACTTTTTTCCCTGACGGAATTCGAGAATTAAAAAGAGACAAAACGCTACAACACTTAATGACCGTGTAATACGATCCCCGAAAACCCAAATCGTTATTACTTTTATGTTCGTCTCTTTCTCTCCCGGTTCGGATTATTTAAAACCTCCGACGCCATATTATTACGTAACGTTACGTACGAGAGGAATCCGACCGAGTCGAAGACACTAACCACCGCCAGACGACGCCGCCGGTCGCGTTTCGCAAAGATGACTTTTTCGGACGTCGTTACCGGCGGTCGTCGTTGTTAACCGTAACAATAATGCCTAGCAACAATGGCCCGTATATCGGTCGTTGGGTAACTCTCACAAATCGTATTTCGCGTTTTCCAATGGGAACCCGTAGACCGTTTTCGAAATCGGACCCCGAAACCGTACGCGCGTGGTATTTGTCGTCTCGTGGTATTTATACGTTACCGATAACGTTCACGGGCGACGGTAGAAGAACGCGCGGGTGGGTCGTAAGGCTCGGTTTTGCGCAGTGCCCGACGTCGTCGAATAACGTAACGTGTACACTGCGGTCAAATGTTCGGCATTTCAGAACGTCGTCCACGCGGGCATATCGAGACAAACGTTATATCGTTGGCGAACGGATAACGACGTACAGATTTGAGTAATCGTTCGAAAAATAACGTTCACGTCGCATCGGACGACCCGAAACGCGCGAGTACGCTCGCGTACCCCGATATTTATTTTAATTTCGTCGCGTATTTTCGCTCGAATACGTTGTTTGAACACAACAGAATAGTTACTGGTACAAAGAACGCCGTAGAAGATGAGTTGTTTGCCGCTTTTGTTCGGTTTTTTCAAACAAATAGATATTTCGTTTTAGTAGGGAAAAGCCTCCTGTATGCATACGCGCGTACGACGATTGTTCTACGTTGCGCGTGGACCCTTTTTTTATTTAGTTAAAAAAAAAGCGTACGTATAAAAAAAAAATAATAATAATACGATACAAATAATAATAACGACGCGATCGTTCTGTACAACGATAATATTCTGATAGGGTTTCCACCCGAGCACTCAACCAGAATGCTTTTTCCATACTCGAAAATAATCGGCCGGATATGACCGCAGACGTATGTGGTGTGGCGTGGTACCGCGTAACGAAACTGTACAATCGCGCGACCGACGATTGGATTGAACACGTTTACGGTTTAGGTACAAATTTATAAATATAACGAGCTGTACGTTCGCGGCGTTCCCGTGGTAATCAAAACCGAAACGATTATCGGAGCAATTTGTTTCCCGCCAAACGATGAATACGCGTTGTCCGCTTCGGTGTTAAATTATAGTTCTCCGGACGCGTTTGTAAACGCGATGTTTCGCGAGACGTTTTTCAATTTCCCGGCGTAACTTGCGGACACATTTCGTTCGATCCACAAAACGCTGTACGCGTCGTACCTTTGGTGCACGGATAACGGGAAACAACTTTTCGCATTTTCTCCGCACTGTCTTCGAAAGTGTTTCAGACAGCGCGTGTCTACGGACCCACGGACTCGAATCGATTGTCCGAGATTTAGCCGCTATTACTTCGTTTATCCGACGACGACGAACCGTTCAACCAGCCAACGCTCCCGTACGACATCGTACGAGATTTAGCGATTACCGCGGGCCGTTAATCTGTTTCGCGTGATCCGACGAAATAATCGTCAACATTTACGCGCGCGTACGAATACTATTACAACGTCGACGTTTTCGAAAAAAATCGTCAAAGCACTATATTTAAATATACGTTCGCCTTACGTAGTCAATTATTATTATACGTAAGTATTAGCCGTGTACTATATTCGGATCGCATATTATAGCCGTGTACGGGATTATTAAGGCTTCTTAGAGGTTTACAGGGGCAAACAGGCATTATTATATTACGTACATCATAGGTAGCTGAATATATACCATAGAAACGACGTATATTTTATACGCGCTATAATTATTACGTACTCCTCAAAAGCCCCGCTAATCAAATTATCTCCGGGCCGACAACGCGCCGTGATAGGGCGTAAAAATATAATCGCCGGGTATTATATATATATAATACTTATTTACCGGCCGTAACATTCACATACATACGCGTTGTGTTCCGTCGATATTGTGTCCATTTCGTGGTTTTCGACTTGGTTAAAACGCGTTATATACCGCCGCCGCCGTCATTTATCGGTCGGACTTTACCGCGTTTTTTACCATTTGTTTTTTTCTGTTTCAGTTAAAACGCGAAGCCTATACCAGCATCTGGTTTTCATTGTTTTACGTACCATTGTAAAGGTGTATTATTATACGTATTTGCTAATGCGCCGTTTGTTTTTCAAACAATATATATATATATATA